>PVKZ01003754.1:0-115550 GCA_004027375.1 Macroglossus sobrinus | reverse complement strand
TGTATAAGAGTTCCTTTTTCTCTGCATCATCTCCAACATTTGTTATTACTTGTTCTGTTGACTATAGCTATGCTAAGAGGTGTGAGATGGTATCTCAATATGGTTTTGATTTGCATTTCCCTAATAGCTACCGATGTTGAGCATCTTTTCATAGATTTGTTGGCCATTTGTATGTTCTCTAGGGAGAAGTGTCTGTTCAGGTCCTCTGACCATTTTTTGACTGGATCATATGTTTTTTTTGTTGTTGTTATTACTGAGTTGTATGAGTTCTTTGTATAATTTGGATATTAGGCCCTTACCAAGGTGGTGTTTGCAAATACATTTTTCACATAGGATAGTTGTCTCTTTACATTGTTGACAATTTCTTCTGCCGAGCAGAAGCTTTTTAGTTTGATGTAGTCCCATTTATTTATTTTAGCATTTACTTCTATTACTTTTGAAGTCAAATTCATAAAATCCTCTTTAAGTCCAAGATCCTTTAGTTTAGTTCCTATGTTTTCTTCTACGTATCCTATTGTTTCGGGTCTTATATTCAGGTCCTTAATCCATTTTGTGTTAATGTTGGTGTGTGGTGATAAACAACAGTATATTTTCATTCTTTTGTTGGTGTCTTTCCAGTTTTCCCAGCACCATTTATTAAGAGGCTTTCCTTTATCCACTGTATGTTTTTGGCTTTTTGTCAAAAATTATTTGCTCATATAAGCATGGTTTACTTCTGGACTCTTGATTCTGTTCCACTGGTCCGCGTGTCTGTTTTGCCGCCCATACTATGTCATTTTGATTCCTTTCGCTTTGTAGTATAATTTGAAGCTGGGCAGAGTGATGCCTCCAGTCTCATTCTTTTTTCTCAGGATGGCATTTTCAATTTGTCTTTTTTGCGCTTCCATACAAATCTGATGATTTTTTTGTCCCATTTCTTTAAAAAATGCCAATGGGATTTTGATGGGGATTGCATTAAATCTGTAGAATGCTTTAGATAACATGGTCATTTTAACTATGTTGATTCTTCCAATCCAAGAACACAGAATATCTTTCCATTTCTTTGTATCTTCTTCGATGTCTTTTAATAGGGTCTTGTAGTTTTCATTATACAGGTCCTTCACTTATTTTGTTAAATTTATTCCTAGGTATTTTATTCTTTTTGTTGCAATTGTAAAAGGAATTATTTTTCCACTTCTTTTTCTGACAATTCATTATTAGAGTATAGGAAAGCTATGGATTCCTGAACGTTGATTTTATATTCAGAAACTTTTCTGTATTTGCTTTTTGTTTCTAGTAGTGTTTTTGTAGAGTCTTTAGGATTTTCTACATGAAGAATCATGCCATCTGTAAATAGTTTCAGTTTGACTTCTTTGTTTTCTATTTGAATGCCTTTTATATCTTTCTCTTATCTGATTGCACTAGCTAGGAGCTCCAATGTTATATTAAATAACAGTGGTGATAGTGCACAGCCTCGCCTTGTTCCTGATTTTAGAGGGAAAGTTTTAATTTTTCACCATTAAGTATAATCTTGACTGAGGGTTATTCACATATAGCTTTTTTATTATATTCAGCTACCTTCATTCAATACTGATATTGTTAAGTGTTTTGATCATAAATGGATGCTGTATCTTGAAGGCTTTTTCGTCATCTATTGATATAATCATATAATTCTTATTTTTTAATATGTTTATGTTGTGTATCACATTAATTGATTTGAGTATGTTAAACCATCTTTGTGTCTCTGATCATGGCGTCTAATCTTTTTAATATGTTGCTTTATTCGGTTCACTATTATCTTATTTAAGATTTTTGCATCTGTGTTCATGAGAGCTATTTGGTCTGTAGTTTTCTTTTGTTGCATTATCTGTGCCAGGTTTTTGTATCAGGGTAATTGGCCTCATAAAATGAGTTGGAAAGTATTGCCTCTTCTTTAATTTTTTGGAAGAGTTGAGGAGAATAGGTATTAAATCTTTAAATGTTTGGTAGAATTTACTGGTAAAGCCATATGATCCTGGACTTTTTATTCTTTGGTAGGTTTTTGATGATTGTTTCAATTTCCAAACTTCTGCTAGGTCTGTTTAGATTTTCCATTTCTTCTTGATTCAATCTAGGAAGGCTGTAGTTTTCTAAGTCCATTTCTTCTAGGTTATTAAATTTTGTGTTATATGCTTTTTTCATAGTATTCTGGTAGGATCCTTTAAGGTATTTCTGTGATATCAGTGGTAATTTTCCCTATTTCATCCTTGATTTTGTGTTTTTCCTCTTTTTTCTTTAGTGAGTCTAGTCAAGGGTTTATCAATTTCATTAACCTTCTCAAAGAACGAGCTCTTTGTTGAATTTATCTTTTTATCATTTTTTGTTTTCAATTTTATCTGTTCTAATTTGATTATTTCTTTCCTACTGCTAATTTTAGGCTTATTTGTTCTTCCTTTTCTAGTTTTTTTTAAGTTGAAGTGTTATATTTTTTATTTGGTCTCATTCTTATTTTTGAAGATAGGCCTGTAATGATATGGACTTTCCTCTTATGACCACTTTTACTTTGTCCCAATAGTTTTGACATGCTGTATTATCATTATCTTTTGTATATATGTACCTTTTGATCTCTCTTTATATTTTTTCTGACCCAATTATTCTTCAGTAGCATGTTGTTTTATTTCCATGTATTTGTGGTTCTTTCTGCTTTCTTTTTGCAGTTGTTCTCCATTTTCAGAACATTGTGATCAGAGAATATGTCGATATGATTTCAACCCTCTTATATTTGTTGAGGCTATCTCTGTGTTCCAGTATGTGGTCGATTCTTGAGAATGTCCATGTGCACTAGAAAAGAGTGTATGAGTAGCACTTTAGATATGAAAGGCTCTATAAATGTCAATTATGTCCAGTAGGTCTAATGTGTCATTTAAGGATGTTATTTCTTTATTGATTTTCAGTTTGGATGATCCGTCCATATCTGACAGTGGGGTATTTAGGTTCCCCACCAAGATAGTGCTTTAGACTGTTTCTCTCTTTAGTTCTGTTAGTAATTGCTTTACATATTTCAGGGCTCCCTGATTGGGAGCATAGATATTAGTGTTCTATGTATTCCTGGTGCTTGATTCCCTTTATCATTATGAAGGGGAACTCACAGCTTTCCCAGGCAGGGATGTTCAGAGAACTTGCCGCTCCTTCTCCCCTCCTCCTCCTCCTACAGGTAGCTCTTGCAACAGGTAGCTCTGGCAACTCCCAGTTCACCGCTGACACCTGGGGTTCTGACCTGTTATAGCTCTTATGTGCAGATAAGGCAGCATGCTCAGACATGCTTGTGAGCAGTTTGGGTGTTTTTCTGTTGAGTTTTAAATGTTCAGGTTATTGTTGTTTCAAGAGGAGAGATCTAGGGACATCTCTCACTCTACCAAATTTCCAAAGATCCAGGAAGATTTTGAAGTAACAGAGAAACATTATAAAATTAAATGATGATTTTGGTTACATAGCTTTATAAATTTACCAAAGACATTGAATTAAATGCTTATTATATGTAAATTATACTTCAAAAAAATTTAAAAAGAGTAAACTATTTATTCCACTTTTATCTTTAAATTTAGGCAGCCAGTGCTCAGTATCTTTCAGTCTCTTATAATTTCTTTGCCTATTTCATAAATTGCTACCTCTATTTTCATATCAGGTACTTAGAGAAGGCTACTGATGCATAGGTTTTCATTATAATGTATGAAACAATTAAAATCACAAAGAATAGGCTCTATTTCCCATAGAATTGTAATTAAGAATCTGACCTCCTACATTAACATTCAAAAAGAGTTAACTGGTGCTATTGTATTATATACTACTCAAGATTACTATTCATATGAATTAATGCTGGTCCCTGTAACTTGAATTATTCTAAGCCTTGTGAAACAGCTCTCAGTTTGTAAAATTATACATACGTTGTGAATAAAGAAACTTTGTTCCATGAATTTCATTACTCATGTGAACTTCAAAGTATGGTTGAAAGTTAGTGGGAGAAAATATTCCACATTTGAACATTTCCACAAAGCAGAAGGAAATGAGTCAGTCCTGGTCTTTTTTCAAGTGTGTTCCCTATTCTTTCTCTTGAGAGAAGGAGAAACTAACGAAACAGAACTTTGGTGAGAGCCTAATGTCTGTTGGGACTTGTTTTCATTGCTTTGCCTCATGTGTCAACACAATTAATTCAGTCCCAATACTTATCACTTAAATCTGCAGCCCAAAAGGAATCATTTGTTTTTCCATTTGTGAAACCATACTACCTGTCCCACTGTTTAAGTTGAATTTGGGTGAATGTAGGAAATTTTGTCATATTATCTGTCAATTATTGATTTATTGACTCTGTTCCATATCCATATACATATTTCCCATTAAGCATCTCTCCCTCTAGGTGAACACAATATTATTTTTTCTCAGTAGAGGGCACTAGAGGGACATTACCACAGAAAGGGCTTGGGTTTCCAGATGTTGCTTATAGTAAGTGGTGTGGGGATAAGGACATCAGGTGGAGCTCTGCCTCAGCCTTATGTACAAAGACCATAGTCTCTCGGTGACATCGCATCCCTAGTGATCACATTCACTTGGGTCCTCTTGACACAAAATTACTGTCCTGAGGGTCACTTATCCATACTAGCACTGATTCCTTTTGCTCATCAACTAACTGCTTGTCTGAAGTCCAGAGGTTTCCCTTCAAACCACCATCGCTTCTTGCAGTCTGTATGGTCAGTTGTTGATAAAATTCACCCTTCCTGCTCTCTGGAGAGTAGCTTGCTGCTTACTCAGAGACTTCAGACTAGTTCTGGTCTAGGCAAATCAGTGATTATTTGTGATATCCACTGGATGGAACCATACTTTTTCCAATAATATCTGGATCCAATTACTTTATTGGAACTAGACAAAAGATCTGGATCTTCTTTCAGGTTTTTCTATCCATGGGTATACTCCCTCAGCTCTGTTACCAAATAGAATTTCTTCATATTAAGTATCCCTTGTTGTACTCATATCTATGTCTTGATTCAACCTAGCCTGATACATTTTAGAAGTCCCCAATCTGCCTGATGATCTGAGGTGAGCTGAGATGGTGATGCTAATGCTGGGGATCAGCTGCAAATACAGATGAAGTTTTGCTTGCTCATGCTTCTGCCACTCACCTCTTTCTGTTCAGTCCAGTTCCTTACAGGCCACAGACCAGTGTGGTCCACGGCTCAGGAGTTGGGGCCCCCTATAATTACATAATACTGCTTAATTAGTATGGCTTGTTGTGTACCTTAGAATCTTTTTTATTTTTTTATTTTCTTTTTGCTGCTGAAATTAGCATCATTCTTTTTTTTTTTTTTTTTTTACTTTTCTATCTAGGAACAATGACTAGAAAGACTAAGTTAAAATATGAGAATATTTAATATTTAAATAAAACTTGGAAGTAACTCTTTAAGGATGTAGGATAAAATGATGAAAAGTTGCTTGATTGTGGTATGAAGTTATCAGACACTTTTCACTTTTAACCATTTTTTAGATATACAATTTTATAGCCTTTAGGATACTTACAATGTAATCATCACTTCTGTGTATTTCCAGAAATTTATCAACATCCCAAGCAGAAATTCTATATTCATTAAGGAATAAGTTCCCTTTTACCTTCACTCTCAGCCTCTGGTTACCACTATTGTACTTCCTGTTTCTATGAGATTGCCCATTCTAAATACCCAATATATGTAGAGTCATGTAATATTCATCCTTTTCTGTCTGGCTAATTAAACTTAGCATGTTATCATAGTTCACCCATATTTAAATATTCATTTTATGTCTGAATAATATTTCATTATACATATGTACCACATTTTAAAAATCCATTCATATTTTGATGAACTTTTAGGCTATTTCCACATTTTGGCTATTTTGAAGAATGCTGCTATGAATACCAGTGTACAATTTACTGTTTAAGCCTCTATTTTCACTGGGTGGCAGGGGTGAGGGAAGGTATATAACTAAATAGGAGAATTGTTGTATTACATTAAAATTTTATTTTTACACTTTTTTATTTTTACATTTTTGAGAAATGACTAAACAGTTTTCACAGTGATTGCACTATTTTACATTCCTACCAGCAGTGCATTAAAGTTCAGTATTTCCACATCCTCAAAACTTGTTATTTTTCAGTGCTTTATATATATATATATATATATATATATATATATATATATATATATATAATGTCATCTTATGTTCTATGGGGGATAAATGTCTGTTCAAGTCCTTTGCCCATTTTAAAATTGAGTTGTTTTGTTGTTGAGTTTAAGGACCTCTTTACATATTTTGGATATTAATCCTTAATCAGATATACAATTCAAAAGATTGTCTCCCATTCTATAGATTGGCTTCTCCCTCTGCATAGTGTCCCTTAATCACAAAATGTTTAATTCTGAGGAATTTCAATTTATCTATGTTTTATTTTATTGCTTATACTTTTAGTGTAATACCTAAGAAAACATTGCCTAACCTAAGGTTATAAAGATGTTTTCCTACAATTTCTTCTAATAGATTTCCTATTTTAGTTCTTACATTTAGATCATTTTGATTAAATTTGACTTATTCCGTGGCATAGAGATCAAAATTCAATTCTGCATATGGATATCCAGTTGTTGCAGCACTATTTGTTGAAAAGACAAATTGAATTTTCTTAGCAAACATTGTCAAAAGCAAACGTAGAGGCAAGGGCAAAACCAGCACAGGGCTAGAACTGAAAAATAAAAATAATTCTATAGGTAAAGGCAGCAGCAGCCACTGTAATACAGAATTAAGTGCTTTGAAATATTTCCTGGAGTAGAAAAATATAGAAAAAATAACAATAAAATGAGATTGCTAAGGAGAAAAAAATGAGAAAATTAATTACGTTTGAGCAATTTTATTTATAGATAGTTTACCCTATTCAAATAAAAGGATGAAAGTTGTGTTAGTAGACAAAGTTCACACTCAATTCAGAATCAAGTTGTTAGAAAAACAGTGTTAAAAAGAAATGCTGCTATCAAATAAACTGAAATATTCAGAGTATATTAATTGAGGAAGAAATAGAATTTAAGTTAAGAGTGGCATTATTTAACTTTTAAAAAGTTGTCTCAGAGGCTATCAACTCATACAAGAATCTATATGCTTAGAAGATATAAAAATATATTTCAAGTGCTATCTATGCCTAGAGAATATTATTCCTCAGCATTGGACACTAGGGTACATGTTTTTACCACATCAAAGGTGAGTTCCTTATATTTAGTTAAAAAATGTTCAAACACCTGACACAGCTAACCTTGTGAAACTTCTGAAATTTCTCTTGATACCGGTTAGACTATGAAATTTGCTTGCATCATAATATGACTAGTTCTTAAAAACATATTTTAGTTTTGAAAACTTTAGAGGCTGGAGATCAGTCAATCTTTTAGAATATCTTGTTTCTGAAGCTATAGACATTTGACACAAGAAAAGTAGAGAGTAAGGGAAGCCTAGGTGAGAGATCAGTTTAATGTTGGACATGATTCACTAGAATAGGTTAAAGGTGCAACTGAGTCTATAAATACATACATACATACATATGCAAACAAATAAATGTCTCCTGAATAAGATAATATCTTTGAACTTGAACAGATCAAGAAATTGAAGAAAAATTATAAACATTGTTTTGAATTCCAATTTTTAAGGAAGAGAGAGAATATTTTATATTTCAATTATTTCTGTAACTTTAATAATGAAGGAATTAACATTCCTCAAGTTTAAGAATTATTTTATTATTTAGGTCATATTATGAAATTATTTAAGTTATATAATTACTGGTGAGTTTAATAAAGTCTGCTTTTATGTGAAATGAGAAACAGAGTTCAGGGTAAAATTGTGGTGTATGATTCACTTTAGCTCTCTGGACAAAAAGAATTCCAAAAGATAAATAAAGAGTTGTAGTAAATATAAGGGAGAGTAAGTTGTTATTTATTACCCCTGCGCTGGACCTCAGGTCCAGCTCCAGGTTGATTTTAGGTTTGGTTATTGAGCTCAACATACTAAAAATAAGCTGGGGGAGTGTTCCAAGGGAATTCTCACTCAATTTACCTTTCATTTCCTTAGCAGGAATTCATTTGCTTGCCCACTTCTCTGGAGGAAAGTATTGAATTAAATAGTAGTTGATTCGAAATGTTTATTTCTTCTTAATTCATTAAAAACACATGAAGTAAAGCATAACCCTCATAAGTGATCTTATCAGTGATCAGGCGTCTGAATCCATAGTTATCACAATGACATCGGGAAATTGTGTTCTAATGCTGATTTCTTTTCTTTTTTTTTTTCCTTAGACACTATTTCCAAAATAGATTGTTTATCTTCTCAAATTTTGTTTCTTTTTGTGTTAAGATCTTCTAGGAAAGCCCACCTCCCCCCACCGTAAATAAAGATAACTATTCTCATAATGTTTGGCTAAGTTCAAATAAAGGGCAAGAGATAGGAGACTTCCTTGCATTTATCAAGAAAAATTTAGCGTGTGCGCGCACACACACACACACACACATGCCCTTTATATGAGTCTATTAGTGAATTCTCATTAGGTCAGATGGGAGAAATTGTGAATTTTTGACACCATCAAACCATCAGGAGTTGGGTACATTTAAAAAAATGTAGTAAAGTGTGCTTTACCAAATCTAATATAGTCCATTTGAAAACACTAAAATAAAAATGCAATTTATGCAAAAAATGCAACATATGACCAAAAAATTGTTATTACTCCAGAAAATTGTAAGTGCGTTTTTTCTTTTTAATTCTCAAGAAATAACATATGTTTTCAGAAAATGTATGCAATAATATTCTTATAATGAGGATGTATAATATTCACCAAACTTGTTAGAAACTCCACACAAATCTATTGACTCCACTTTATACATTTTTCTAAATGCCTTTATTAAAAAATTCTGCATTTAACTTGCTTTTCCATTAACACATAATTATTACCTACTGGTTTCCAATGGGCTATAATTCAAATGCAAAAATATCTCCCCCACACTCAAACAATTTTAAAAACTATTTGTCAAAATAAGGCAAAACTTATATTAGAACAAAATATATTTCATATAGTCAAGAACAAGTTATTTGTATGTGCGTCTTTTTAAGTTACAAGGGAAAAAACGTGTCCAAACTAACCAAAAACGTAAAATTTTAGTAGCACATAGCTTTGCTTTATTTCTTAATTGTTATTGCTACTGCGATTCTATATTCATTTGCACTAATTTACAAAGATTTCTGAATTAAAAATGTATCCATGTTTATTATCTAAAAATCAAAAAATAAAAAAAAATATTCTTAATTTTACCATCTAGAAATGTTACTAACTATAGTTAACATTACATATTAAGTTGAGATTATTTGTTTAGAGCCTTGAGCTATATAAGTAAGCTCACTTTTGACCTGTTGTGTCTGTGGATTTTTCTGAAGCCCTGTTATAATTTACATAGGTCTGTTTCCACATACCACATAATATTTTTATTCTGATATTTAATCTCTATACTGAAATCAATTAACCTAGATTTGAAAGTCAGGCCTTTTAACAAGTTCAGTAGACTCACTCAAAGAATTTATGCATGTTGCAGAGGGAGGAGTTGAACATTTCGCTAAAGTCATATTCTTTGTTAGCAATGCAAGTCGTTTTGATTTCAGTATTATGAATTTATTTTTATTGAGGTCAACATACTAAAAATAAGATACTTCCAATAGATTTTTCATACAGACAGAATATTTTATTCATGCTATAGTCTTTTCTAAAATCTCTCAAAGGGTCAAAACACCCAAACAGGCAGCATTTGGCCCTAGCAGGCTCTGTACCCCTTGCTGAGCAGCCCCAAGCTAGGTTTATGGCTTGGTCTCTTTCAAGCCCAGCAATGGTGACAACCATCTGCAAGCTGCTTGGTGAGTCATGCCAAGTGGTCTCAAGCAAAGCACAGGCCTATGGCTGAAATTGGCCTGTGGTAAGGAACTCTTTCAGGAGGCTCCAGGGCTGGATCATCCATTGGCCAGCTTCTGAACAAGCCTGGGCACCATCCAAAACCATTTCCAATGACAACACACACAACAGGCAGACAGGGAGGTATCAGAGTTCTGCTAAAGTGAATCTTGCTCTATGAGTTAGACCCTACACATTAGTTTTTCCACAGTAGTCACAGGCCAGTTCTCACAATCAACCAGACTATGGATCAAGTCTTTCCAGTGACATGGAAAGAGCAACCAAGGTTTAACTATGACAGGAAAACACACACAACCCATACAAGTGACACACCTGGAGCACATGGCTCAGGTGACCAGAGAGACTGTTCCAGTGGGTCCCACAGGACGGTTCATAAGACCACTCTACTAAGACCTGGAAACATAGCAGCCCTACCTAATACATAGAAACAAACACAGGAAGGCAGTTATGTGGAGAAACAAAGAAAATAAAAGAACAGAACAAAATTCTTGGAAAAGAACTAAACAATATAAAGACAAGAAATCTACTAGATGCAGAGTTTAAAAAACTGATTATAAGGAGGCTCAATGAACTTAGTGGAAGAGTAGATAAACTCAGTGAGAACTTTAACAAAGAGATAGAAAACATAAACATAGAGATAGAAGACATAAAATGAACCAGTTAGAAATGAAGAATACAATCACTGAAATAAAAAAATACATTAGAGGGAAGTGACAGTACATTAGATAAAGCAGAGGGCTGAATCAGAAGACAAAGTAGCAAAAAACACTCAATTAAAACAGCAACAAGAAAAGCAGAACTAAAAAAATAAAGATAGTTTAAGGGAACTCTGGGACTATATCAAGTGTGCCAACATGCTCATCATAGGGGTACCAGAAGGAAAAGAAAAATAGTAAAGAATTGAAACCTATTTGAAGAAATAATGACAGAAAAATTCTCCAACCTGGTGAAGGAAACATGTATTCAAGCCCAGGAAGCACAGAGAGCCCCAAATAAGAAGAATCCAAACAGGTCCACACCAAGACACATCAAAGTTTCTTAATAGAAACTTTGCAGACCAGAAAGAATTGGCATGAAATATTCAAAATGATGAAAAGAAAGACCAAACAACTAAGAATTCTCTATCCAGCAAAGCTATTATTTAGAATTGAAAGACAGATAAAGAGCTTCCCAGAGAAGACAAACCTAAAAGTTAGTCACCACCAAACCAGTATTATAAGAAATGTTAAAGGGCTGTCTTGAAAAAGAAGAAACAAAAGATCAAAAATGTGAATAATAAGATGATAATAACTACATATCTATGAACAAGTAAGTGGAAGGACACACACAGAGACAGAAAAAAAAGGAATAAAAATATATATTTCATAAAAATGGAAACAAACAAATAAACATAGGAAGCAGAAGTAGCAATTTTTATAGCAGACAAAATAGACTTTAAAACAAAGGCTATAACAAGAGATAAAGAAGGAACCCAATGATCTCATTTTTTCTCAGTATTTATTCAAACAAACCCAGAACACTACTTTGAAGATAAATATGCATTCATATGTTTATTGCAATATTATTTACAATAACCAAGATATGGAGGCAATCTGAGTGTCCATTAATGGATGAATGGATTAAGAAGAGATGGTACACATATATAATAAAATATTACTCAACCATGAAAAACTAATAAGTTCTTGCCATCTGCAACAACATACATGAACCTAGAGAATATTACACTGAGTGAAGTATATCAGTCAGAGAAAGATAAATTCCATATGATTTCACTTACATGTAAATCTAAAGAAAAAAATAAACAAACAATGCAGAAACAAACTCATAGGTACAGAGAATATTTTAATGGTTGTCAGATGGGAAAGGAGTGAAAAAAAGAAAAGTGAAAAAGGGGAGTAAAAAAGAGGAAGAGATTAAGAAGGAAAAATTACTAGTTATAAAATAGTCACAGGGATGCAAAGTATGACAATACTTTGCATTGTCATACTTTGAAATATAATCAATAATTTTGTAATAACTATGTATGGTGTCAAATGAGTACTGGATTTATTGGGGTTTTCAGAGTCTGTTACTCCAGTGTATTACACAAAAATGTGGAGAAATGGATTTCTATAAGAAGAGAAAGGACACTTATATTGTTTTGATGTAAAGAGATTCATAATTTTAAAGTCAGCCTGTACTTATATGACTGGTATATGATACCACAAAACTAATTAATAGATTATCTTAACATATTTCTAAAAAAGTAAATTTATGGTGATGGTTAAAAGTTTTAGAAGCCCTGAAACAGTCTCTCAATATGTAAATAGAAATTTTTGTCACTAGTAGTAAAGAAAAATTTTAAAAATTAGAAGCTATAATCTAGAAATGTATATTTATACTATAAGCCTGAAAATTCTTATGAACCGAACAGGTTGTCATGAATGTTGAGGAGAGAAATAGAATGTAATGAGAATTCTTTTTAGTGTCCATAATCACAGTGCTATGAGAGATATTGAAGATTGGTTCAAAATTCTTCTTGTTAAGGAATTTGAGTTTATAACAGAATAAAAATAATGTTTTATCTAAAATAAATTATTTTCTTGTCCAATATCAATAGTTACTAATCAGAACCAGAATCTGAGTCTAACTTTTTCCTTTCTTTGATAACATATTACTAAAATTGGATTATTTGATAAAGATATGTAGTTATTTTCCAAAATGAACATTTGTTCTAAGCTTCCTTTGCTCTTTCTTCACAATTATTTTTTTAAGATACAATATAAATTGAAATATCATTTTAGTATTATATAAAATGTTATATAAATGAGGCCTGTCACAGACAAAGGTTCTATTCTAAAATCAGACTTGATAGCCTTACAAAAATAGCATGATGACTCATTACCAGTGGCTCTCCAGAAAGGCTAGGAGCCTGTTTAAAAGTTAATAACATTTCTTCACCTTATTTTTATTAGTCTGGGTTGACAGTCTCAATCACAATTCCATACAGACTGAAACAGAATCACGGGTTTTCAAAGCTTGAACTATCAGAGGCAAAATCTACCAATGCGTACAGCCACACCTGTGAGTTCACAAAATTTATCGTGTCTACTATGGCACAAGTGTTGAAACCCCATCACAGTGGTGAATAAAACCAACTCTACCTCCACCCAAAAAAAATTTTAAAAAAAGAAAAACTTCACATTCTAGAGATGGAGAATAATAACTAGCATTTGCTGAGTTCTTATCAATTGCATTGCATACATCACCTTATTTCATACTCACTCAATGACTGAGATTATATATATATATATATATATATATATATATATATATAGTCTTTTTCATCTTTTTAAACACTTTGGAACTATTTTATTTTCTTTTTTAAATAAATGTATTGAGGTAACAAGATGTGGTACATATATATTTTTAAAATTTAAAAATATTCAGCTATAAAAACATGAAATACTGCCATTTGCAACAACATGGATAGATCTTGAGAGTATCATGCCTAGCAAAATATGTTATATGAAAAAGAACAAGAACCATGTTATTTCATTCATATATGAAATATAAATCAAAATGATATATGTTTTTATTCCATTTTACTGATAAAGAAACCGAGATACAGATAGATGATTTGATTGAACTGCCCAAGTCAATTAGCTCTTCTAACATATTTTAACTTATGTGTTTCTCCTAGGCCAAAGACAATTAAATATAAAACTGTAATTAGCTTTGGAGGTGTTATTTTTTGCGAATTGATATTTTGAGAATTGTGAGAATTATTTCTTATTCTCAATGTTTTATATAAAAACTATCAATTAAAGTACCTATCCTAAATTTTCACCTAATTACATATACAGCTGATCATTGAACAACATGGGTTTGAACTGCATGAGTCCATATATACTTTTTAAATAAATACTTGTACTATTTTGATCCTCGGTTGGAAATCCATGAATTCAGAGAGCTTACTGTGCATACACTGATCTATGTCATTTTATATATAGGACCTGAGCATCTTCAGATTGTAATATCTGTGGGGGTCCTAGAATCAATTCCCTGAGGATATGGAGAGACACTGTAAAGTTTTGAGTAAGTTAAAAGTTATACATAAATTTTTGTCTATGTTGGGTCAGTATCCCTCATCCACCTGCTTAAGGGTCAACTGTATTATTCCCTGCAAGTCATTCTCTGGTTCTGGTATTTCTCTTTGACTTTTACAAGACTCCTGGTATCTATGCATTATGCCTAGACCTGAATATTACTCATTGGAAAGTTTATTACAGATATTTTAAATTGAAGGTTACCTTAGAAATCTTTAAAACTAATATTTGTTTCTTCAGGTGAGGCAACTAAGCCTAGAAAAATAAAACATTCTGAAGATAATAGAGCTGAATAGTTATGGAAAAGTTTAGGGTGAAGATAAAGAATAAATTATGAGTTCCTGACTCTAATCTGGTATTTTTATTTTCTATATTTTATTTCTTCTTAGCAGATATTGAGATAAAATTTTTCACTATTTTCTAAAATAAATGTTGATAGATGGTAGGTGTAAGTCTGAGTTTTTAGTACTCTATTTCTATCCAAGTTTATTTTCAGAACATTAATTTTGACTACATTAATAGTTATTATTTTTATTTTTAAGTCTCATTTTACTTACCAATTTATTAATTCAACAAATATTTATTAAACATAATGCACATACTGAGTATGTATAAAAATATAAATTTTATTATTCTCTAACTATCCTAAAATTTAGTGCTTTAATTAATTACTCAAACATATAAATTCAACTATCTGTTTAACATAATTGTTTTTATCTTCAAAATCAGGTAACAAAATATTTAAGTAATGCAGGCTCATTAGAGGATAACAAGTTTAAATTTTTGAATACTCAAAATAAGTAGAATTGAATATTAGTAGTAAAAATAGCTAAAATTTGTATAGCATATATAAATGTCAGGCAGAGTGGTAAATGCTTCACAAATATTTTTTAATTTATTCCTCAAAATATGCTTATGGGATTGGTACTAATATTTTCATTTTACAAATGCAGAAACTGCAATTCTGAAAGGTTAAATAATGTACTCAGAGCCATAAAATCTCTCACTTTTACAGAAATATCAAACCACTTTTTTTGGTTTATTTTCCCAAAGAGAGCTGATTATTTCCCACAATCTAATATGTTTACTGAATTAAATATCTGTTGCTAGTAATAACAACATGGAATAGAAACTGCTTTCTCTAAAGACATTATATCATGTGGAACAACACAAAATCTTAAATAATTTAAATAATCTAATTTTATTACATAAAAAACACACAGAAAAACAAATTGTTTCAAGAGCCATTCCAATTATCTGGCTCTTAAATATACATCAGTTGGGAGAAAAGGTATAAATTAAACATATGTCATCCATCTTTATCAATCAAATTTTCAAATATTCAAACATAATCAACTAAAAAATAGAAATGGGTTAACAAATCAGATTTTTAATTTCTGATTTTAAAAGAGCCCTCAAGCTATGCTATCCAATTTATCAACTATAAATATTCCCAAGAAATAACTCTTTATCTTTACAGACACAGATATTCAATGAAAGTTTCCATTAAGTTAAAAAGATGTCTTGATAAAATATTAAATGATGAAAGATGCTGAAAGAACCATGGAAAGAATTCTTTATATTTAGTAGATTTTAGCTTCTGTCTTGAGAAAAAAATTAGGTTTTCAAAGATTATTTGCTATGGTAGAGTTGCTAAATGGAGTCATGTTCAGTTTTAGTGACATATTTAAAATTTCACCTATAGAACTACCTGGTGCTTTTATTAAAAATAACTGCAATTAGAAAAAATGTCTTAAAATCTTTGTCTCTTCTGACACCATCTTTTTGATAGGGAAATAGCCATGGACTCCACAAATATTATTTTTTTATTCATGTCCCTAGGTTGGAAGAGATACAGTACATAATAGAGAGAAGGATTCTATGTAGTGGTATGTGGAGCAGTGAAAGACAGCAGGTTCAGGTATAAGTTCTTTCTGATTCCCATACCTGTGTTTATTTTTTTCTATAACTGTTTTATAAAGGGCAGGACTTGTAGGCAGAATTGGGGTTTTGCCATGGATTGAAAACATTTCCCCAAGGACTCTTTTATATAAACTTTTTAAGAGCTCCCTCAACTCTTAAATGTTAGTGCTAGAAAATCTCTTGAAAAAATAAGAAAACCAGAAAAGAGGAAGAAAGATATTGGATAAAAAGTATAACATTTCTATGATTCTAGAGGGAACATTATTTTTCTTTATAAAACAGAAAGGGAAAAATTAGATTTCCTGTGTCTGGGGAAAATAAGTTATTCTTAAAATCAAATTAGAAGTAAAAAATCCCTCAAATAATAGTGCTAAAAAATTGCAAGTACCTATTGTCAGGTAGAATGATAAGCTATGGGAACTTGCCTTTCATTTAACACTTCATTGAAATAAAAACTTATATTATCTAGCTCAGCAGTTGGCAGTGGTTCAGTTCTATTTTAATATTTTCTTTTTAAAAATCATAAAATCTTGAAAGCTGTATTCACACATACACATGGTATTAAGATCTTAATAATAGAAAGTGACTCGTTTAAAAATATAATAATAAATATAATGTAAAAATGAATAACTCTATAAATAATCTATTATTGAAATGTCTGTATCTAAATTGTAAGCATCTGTTTTCCAAATAACTCTTAAAATTTAACTATTTATCTCATGTAAGCTTATTTAGACATGTCCATAACTAATATGATGGTAATAACAGTCTCCAATATGCACCTTTACCAGAGTAAGCATTCAACAATGTTCTTATTTGTGTGGGATAATTTACCATAGATACAGAAGTGTATGTAATGTTGAAGAAGTACAGTTTATGAAGTCCTATAATGATTATATTGTTTCTTACTTTCCCATTAAATGCATTCAGTCATGTCAGTTTTTCTACTAATGTGAAAGGAAGCTGGCAGAATCTATAAATTAACTGGTAAATCTTATAATATTAATCAGACTTTAAGTTTCAAATCAGTTTATTTTCAGAAATAAAACAGTTCAGTCTGTTTTATTTCTATGGAATAACAACAGAAAATTGAAAAACTCAAATTATCATTTGTAATTAGAATTAATAAACATTAAATAACTACTAAATTTATCAAATAGTATAAATGTGAATGCTGTATATTCTAAACTATTTAACATTACTGAGAGAAATTTAAACAACCCATTTAAATCAGATATATTCCATACTGATAACTAAAGGTTAAATGGTTAATTCTCTATAATCTACTCTTTAGATTTAATGTAACTCTAAATAAGATCACAGGAGATTTTGTTATTGAAATTGACTATAAAGTCAATAAAGAAATTAATTATAAAATTTATATGAAAATTCAAATGGCCAAACAAAAAAAGTGAACGAGTTTGGAGAGGAAAGTTAGAGACCTTAAAATTAAGGCAGTGGGAACAAATAGAGTGGAGACAAATAGAGTGCATAGATATAAAAAGACAAATGGAACAGACTATAAAGTCTACAAAGAGACCTATGCATAATACATGTAATAAATTTATAGCAAAGTTGCCATTAAATACAATGAGGTAACAACAGTCCTTTTCAACAAAAAGTTCTATATCTAGTGGAGTTTTCTAGTGAGAAAAAAAGGATAAACCTTTTCCTTTATCTCAGATCATACAAAAGGCTGTATCCCAGGTACATCCCAGGTCATACAAAAAGATGTATCCCAGGTACATCATAGCCTTAAATATGAAAGTAAAATTAGTAAGCTCTTAAAGATAACAAAAGAAAAACATATTCATGAACTTGAGGTAGGCAGAACTTTCTTAAACCAGACACAAAAAGCAATAAACATATAATGTAAAAACTGATAAATTAGACATCATTAAAAATTTTCAAATTGTGCATTAAAAGATCTCTTTAAATAGTGAAAACAGTCACAGAATGTGAGAAGATATTGCAATACATATATCTGAAAAAGAACTCATATCTAAAGTATGTAGTTTTTCAATGAATTGATTGAAAAAAAAGATAGTCTCCTCTCTCCCCAAAAAGACATAAGCAAAATATTTTAATAAACACTATATAAAAGAAGATATTCAAATGTCCTATAAGAATATCAAAAGATGCTCAATTTCTTTAGTCAAAAGGGAAATAAAAATTAAAAGGACAATAAGATAGTTTTGTAACTACAAGAAAAACTACAAGAGAAAAATGATGGTTAATACCAAGTAACATTGGGATGTGTATAATCGCAACTCCTAAGCACTACAGTTGTGATTTTTGTTAAATCCTTTTGGAAAACTATTTGGCAGTGTTACCCAAATGTAAATATATGCATACCTAATATCCCAGCCACTCCTTCTCTAACCATTCTACTACTACCTAAAAGTAATTTGCAAATTGTTTACCAAAAGACTTGCAAAAAATTTTGTATATTGTTATTATTAACAGTAGCCCAAAGCTGAAAATATGTCACTTAACTTTTAACAATAGATTAATAAATATATTGTGGAATATTTATACAATTAAAATAATGTATTGATGGAGAAAACACATTGCTACATGAAATAAAAGTAATAAATCACATTGATAAATACAATCTGTCATTTATGAATTTATTTTTTTACTGATTTCTTTCACCTAATTTTGAGTTACATTTTCTTGTTCTTGGCTTGCATAGGAATTTTTAATTAGATATTAACATTGCACATGTTATATTTTGAGTGTCTGGATTTAAGTCTTTCTTTAAAGAATATAATGCTTTGTTTTTCCTGAGAATTGAATTGCTTACTGACAACTCTGATCATTTTGAGTTGTGTTTCAAAATGTGCCAGGATGGGTCTAGAAGAGCCCTCACTTAAGAGATAGTTGACTTCCACTACTAAGTTATGACTCATCTGGGCTTTCTAAGAATGCTCTGAGTGATCTCTGAGGATGCTCCATTCTGTCTGGTCAGGGATGGAACATCTCACCTTGTATTGAGTTCTGGAAACTTCAGTTTATAACACTCTGATTGTTCTTTGCCTGTCCTTGAGAATTTCACACTTTTCACACATGGGACATCTAGTAGTAAGCAAACACTCAAGGAAACATTACTGCAAATTTCTGGAGTTCTTTTTTATGTAGATTCTCCATGCTCAGGATATTATACTAAAATTTTCAAGAACTTCAGCTCCTCTAACTGTTATTACTAATTCCTCAACACAGTGAGGGTCCCTTGCTTAGCTTGAAATCCTTTCTTTGCACTGTGGCCTGAATAATGCCTTTAAGAAGAAAGTTAGGATAATTACAAATCTAATTTACTTCCCTTCTCTCAGAGCTGACAGTACTGCATTACCTATTGTCCAATATCTGAAAAAAAAATTGTTTCATATATTTTATTATGTTTTGTTTTGTTTTATTTTGTTTGTTAGTGGTATTGCAGGAGGTTCAATTTAGTCCCAGATAAACCATAATGGCCATTGGCAGAAATCTTCATTTACTAGGTTCTTAATTTATTGATGCTCTTAAATATTCTTCACAGAGAAATGAAGGATTCTAAACTCAACTCGTTAAAGATTTAAAACTATTCCAAGTATAAAATTAATAAATAATATATTAATAATTTATACCACTATCACATGAAGACAAGGTAAATCATATTTTCAAAGTAGCATATCATTATTTAATGCACACAAACTAAGGTCTGAACCCCAGTTGTTATTATTAGCTTTGTGTCCATTAGTAAGTTTTAACCCTCTATGAACCACAAAGTTCTCTTCTCAAAAATGAAAATACCAATCCCTCATTTGATGAGATTAGAAGTGAGAAAATATTCATTTAGTAAACAGTCAATATTATGATAATACCCTCATCATTTTTACTGTTATTTCTATTTTTATTGCAAGTTTTCTGAAAAATACATTACCTGACTTGTAAGTCTAGAAGAAACAGCCTATTTTTGTTCTTACAAAATAAGATTTTTAAGCTGAATTTTTGATATTGTATAGATACCACAATAATCATGTATTTTAAATATATTATCTTATGTTTTGTTTTAAATACCTCTGTAGGCCAACAAATCAAATTCATAGACAGATATGTAGTTTCTGAGCTACTTCGTATGACTTTATTTCTGTTCCAACCACTAATATGTATCTTGAGCATAATAAGCAAGACTACTGATATACTATATGTAGAGAAATCAAATTTTTGGTAATGTATATGTTGTCAAAAAATGAATAAGATGAATTATAGTACTAGATGAAGAGCTTTGTTTTCAAGGTTTCTACAAACTGTGGAATCAGCTACTTTATTATCCTGACACTTTCTGTTAATGGTAACATGGTTCAATAAATTAAAACATTTTCTGGTGGCCTACACATCCATTATGTTAATGCAGGTATAGAAACATAATCACAAAAGACACAAACTGTGGCAAGTTTGCCTGATTTATGCAAGACTGATGTTACAGGCTATTTAATTCTATCTGGCTTTGCAGTATATGTTAATTATACGGTTCATTTTAATATAGGACGAAAATAGTGAAATCAAGTGTTATTAAATCAGGGGATATAAACAATAAACTTTCTTAGTCACCTGCTGAAATCAAATTAAAAAAATTCAAGAGATTCAGTAATCATAGGGAAATAAGAAATATGTTTTTCACTTCAAAAATGTATCTTAAACCCCTCGTAATTAAGTTTTCAATTTTGTTGTAATAATTGTTATATTTTTGGCCTGATTGATAGATATAAAGGGTTTTTTTGCCTCTAAAATATTTGTTTTTAATTATCAGCATTTGAAAGAATAAACCACCATTATATATTTTTCTTAATAAAAGTTAAGAGTGCTCCTACAAGAAATAAAGGACATTTTATTTGTCTCAGTTCCCATGGTCAAAGTCTTTAAAAAATTGAAAAGAAAAAAGAATGCTAGAAGGGACATTATAAAAAAGACGAGCCATAACAACTATTGGTGAGGATGTGGAGAAAAGAAAACACTAATGCACTGTTGGTGGGAATTTAAATTGGTTCAGTTATTATAAAATACAGTATGGAGTTTTCTCAAAAAATTAAAACTACTCTACAATCTATCAACTGCACTTTCAGGTACACATCCAAAGGAAATTTCTAGTTATCAAAGAAATATATGCATTCCCATGTTTACTGCAGCATTATTCACAATAGCCAAGATTTGAAAACAACCTAAGTCAATGGATGAATAGATTACAAATACATGATATATATACATAACTACAGTGAAATATTACTCAGCCATGAGAAAGAAGGAAATCTTGCACAGTACAGCGAATACAGATAACAATATTGTGCAAAGAAAACTAGATTTAATTTACTACCACGACAAAAAATAATAATAAGTATATGACATGATAGAGGTGCTAGCTAAAGGTACAATAGCAGTCATACTGGAATTCATAAATGTCTCGAATCAACATGTTGTATACTTTAAAGTTACACAATGTTATATTCAAATACATTACAATAATGAAAAAAAGAAATTTGCATGTGGTTCTTTTTTATAGCCCCAATTTTCTATTGAATTTCTCTTTATTTTAAGTGGTATTTAATTAATAACTAATTTTTTATTACCAATTATGTTAATTATCATATTTCCAATGGTATTATTTTTGTGTTGCTAGCTTGAGAGATTTTTTTTTATGTATCTATGTTCTTTCTTCACAGTACATAGATATCTTCCTCAAAGATATGTTAGAATACATGTGATACTCAAATGATATCTCATAATTTAAGCATCTGCAATATGTTTTGAATATGTGTCTTCCCCTTAGTTTTATTTGTATGATTAATAACTTGAAATTCTAAACATTAGATCTAGTAACAGGTAAAATAAAACGAAATCTAACTCTGTCTTGGGGAAATCACAAGTTATATACTTTTGTATAAAACTAATAGAATATTTATAAACAATCAATACATTATGTTTGGTCCTGGGAGAAAATGACCCTCATTACTTGTATTAAAAATTAGGTCTGTTGCTAATATTGAATATAAAGCAATAGTAACATTTAAAACAATAACTTAAAGTCAGAAGTTTACTTTCATTTAGAGAAGAAATCTCTTTCAACAAATGAATCATACCACATAAAAACACACTGAGTAGATGAAGGTAAGTAATTAACTTGCTATTAATTGGACTAGGACTCATCAGCTCATATAACTTTAAAAATGAAATGAGAATTAAGGAATTTCTCAGACATAAAAAAATAATGAACTGAGTAGTCTAAGATGGATCAAACATTGCAAATACATTCATGTGGATACCACAATTAATCATTAGAAAGCAGATAATATGATAGTCATGCCTTAAAAAGAAAATGGCATATATTTTTTTAGCAGCATGTGCTATTAGCATGATTAGGTCCAAATGTGAACTGAAGCAATGCTTTAGATTTAACATGGAAGAGTAAAAACATAATATGAACAGAACCACTTTACAATGGAGTCAGAGGTCAGAGCTGCCATGCCAGAGGAAATGCCTTGCGTGTCTTATAACTCCAATCTTTGAAATATTAAAACAGAGCAAAATAATCTATATACTGAGCCTAAACAGCATTATGCCCCCAAGGAACTGTTAGCAAACATAACAAGAAAAAGAGATGTTATGACGGTAGACAAACGACTACCAGGCTGAAAACTAAATTTGCGTCGCCGTGTGAGTTTATCTGCACTGACAGAAATGTCTTCCTTCTACTGATGTAATTGTTCCCCTTTTCTTTCTCATAAAAACCCTTTGCCTTCATCTCTTAATCAGAACACCATTTGGGTTTCCACCTGAATCAGTGTTTCTTAAATAGCTATTCTTTTTAAAACTCAATAAATGCTTGTTACCTCTCACTTTCACCTTTTATTTTTAGGTTCAGAGTTTAGTTGTTGTTGTTTGTTGTTGTTGTTGTTGTTGTTGTTGTTGAGGGGAGAAGGCAGGGAGCTTAGACTTCTGCTCATTCTGTGATCAAGATGGTCAAGCAAGGGGGTGTGGAGATGCAGCTACCTATAATGGTCCAGTATAGAAATTATGATGGGGAAAATAACAGTTGTAACTATGTATGGTCTTCCATTTGTGTCATATTCTCACATGTAAGTATTACCATGTGAAATATACTACCAACATGAAAATTACTAAATAAAATAGACTAAATTATAGTTCCATCCAACTATCAGGTTAAAATATGGTCTATTAATTTTCTACTGCTGAAGTAACAAATTACTACAAGTTTAGTGGCCTAAAACAATACAAATTTATTATCTTACAGAGCTGTAGGTCAGAAGTTAGGGTAGGCTAGGGTTTCATAGAGCTGAAATAAAGGTGTTGGCAGGGTGGCCTTCCTTATTGGAGGCTCTGGAGAATAACATGTTTCCAAAGGTACTCAAGTTGGTCAATTTAATTTTCTTGAGATTGTAGAATTAAGGTCCCTGTTTCCATACTGGCTGTCAAAGATCTGCCTCTGCTCCTAGATGCTGTCTGTTTTTTTTCTATGTGTTTCTGCTGTCTGTTTTCTTTCTATGTGTTCCCCTCCGGCAACAGTAGATCAAGCCCCTCTTACACTTTCAACATCTCTGATTTCTCCTGCTTCCTCATCTCTTTGACTAATTTAGAAAGTTCTCTGTCTTTAGGGACTCATGTGATTAGACTGGACTCAGTGAGATAATCACTACTTTAAGTTTCATAACTTTAATGATAACTGTAAAAGCCACTTTGTCATATAATGTAATATGTTAATAAATTCTAGAGATTTTAGAGTAGATATTTTTTGGGGTTCATTCTGATGATATATAGCAAAGTTCCTAGGTATACATTTTTTAAAAAAGTAAAATTATCCAAATTACTCAAAATTGAATATTGGGTACATGTATAATACTTGCATATGTATAGATATATATATTGATATAAATGCATATGCACGTTTCTCCTAAAAATCTAAGTTAGTGATGCCAAGTTACATTTTCCATCTACTTCCTAATTACTTCAATCGTAAATTTTATTTAAATGTGTGTAGAAAAATTAAAACGTATTTTAAGAATTCAAACATATTTAAGTGAATGGTTTTGATTTAAAAAGTCACCCAAGTAATCTTATTAACAAAATATCAAGGAACTCTCATGATGTCTACATTTAATTTTGTCTATTTTTAAAAATTAATTTCAAGTATGTAGTACATTGCTTAGACATTTATATGGTTTATGAAATGATCTTCATGATTATCTTCCATCTGGCTCTACTGTCCACACTTAATTTTGTTCCTAGTCCTCAACATAGACAATAATTGTTTCATTTTCTACAGAAGGATCCATTAACTATTTATGAATTAAGATTACATTTTACTGCTTAAATCCAGAGAAACAATATTGTTTTAAAATAGACCACATTACTTTGCATTTCTCTGCAGGAAATTCCAAGAAGAAATAAAAATAATTTTAGTTACTATAGCACGACCTACATCAAAATAGAATTATAATTATGTTGCAGGTGAGAAACTACTCAAAGTACCTGCAGAATATAGATAAAGGGATTCATTGGCCATCCATTTCCCAGGCGATTTAACTTAATTTGCAGAGTACGTATAATGCATATTAATCTAAATAGTCCTGAACTTTAGCCATTTAAAGAAAGCACACTTGAATCCTTCTTTAAGAATAAGTTTTGTAATACATTTTTTTCTGGTTCTAATCATTATCACTAGGTATTTTAAAACCTATCTGGAAGCCCATATTGTTACTCTAAAATAATTATCTGGAATTTTCACCCTTCCAAGGTAGTAATGATGCTCTTCATGTGTGCCATGTCAGAAGATGTTCAAAATATCAAGTCATAGCTAAAAATATATAAAATCTCAGTCTGCACGATTATAGCAGGTAGATAGCTCAAGTGAAGTGGAAAATTCCCACAGTTTGAGACATTACATCATTCTTAAAAAAAAAAAAACAGTGTCAAAAATAAAGTATAGTCTGCCCATTCCTACAAAAGCATTTATGGTCTATATACTAAACTGTCACATAAATTTTGAGATATTGTGGCATTATGCCAGATGGGTTTGTTTATTAGCTCTGTTGATTATATATCATGTATGATTGGATGACAAGCAGCTTGTGGCTTAGAACACAAATATCAATGTAACAACGAGGAAATATGATGCCAACTACCTTTTATAAATCAATACTAGTTGTAATTCATTAATATTTACAGAATAGCAAAATTGTTTTCACAATTCAGCTGATTATCCCTATGTGTTTAAGGTAACATATTTACAAAAGTTGCATAATGCCCTATGTCATTCTTAATACTTAAAATAAACATTTCTTCAATTAAGCTATATAACAAAATACAATAAAATCAGTATTGAATTAAATATATTTTATCTGGAAGAGAATCTAAGTAAAAAGAATAATTTTAATACTTATTTATAAGTGTAAAATACTGTTTTATGATTTATAATATATGACTAAATTGAGTTAGACATGAGAAATAAATTTTCATACATTAGTATTGACAATTATGTTAAAAATATAGAAATTTTTTATATAATTCAAAAGTATCCAAGAATTCCACCAATACATACCAATAACACTTTTGGCTAAGTTTAGCCATTCCCATTTCCTTCTCAAGGATCTTAGAGGTAACATTAATTAAGGTTTATAATAAATATCTGTCATTAATAAATAAATTTTAATTGTCAAATAGGCACATATTAAAAAGAAATCAAAGGAAATTTTTTTTTTCAATTGACTTGAGGCAACATTCATTAAACTCAGCTTATTACTTTTAGTTACTGCACTTACAGGCTTATTTCCTTGGCTGCTATAAATCTTAACCCAGGTAATTAATGAAACAGAAATGTAATGCTTTGAGCTTTTTAATCTTTCTTTTTAAGATAAAAAAAAACTACAGCAGTCTTACTTTATTCAATCAATTAAAAATAAAAATTTTATAAGTTAAATACACAAGAAGATTTAAATGTTTTAACTTAATTCTTATTTTTGTTCTAAATTAATTTGAGAACTGGAACAAAACAAAAAGTAATTTTATGAATACTTGCAAAAAAGCAATGTTGCATATAAATTAACCAAGCATCTGCTCTGTTGTACAGTTTTTACTTTCATACTTGAATAATGTGAAGAACATCTTTCCAAAGCAGTCACTGAGAATTTTTACAGCTTTCATTCTTCACTACATAATTCGAGGGTTTTTTAGAATGTCTCACTGTCAGTGAATGGGCTCCCTATATCTCCTTCTAAAAGGTAACATTCTAACTGAAAATTAAATATTGTTACCTCTAGTCACAGGGTATTTATCATTTAAAATTTAATTGACTAAGATTTTTAGAATACATGCTCTCTATAGATTTTGTTCAGAGATAAAATTCCAAATAATAGAATTTTGGGGGAGGGAAGAGGGAACACAAAGAGCTTCAATATTAAAACAGTAAAGTCAGAAAGAATTGTGTTGAAATAATTATTTTCTGATTTGTGTCATTGTTTCCACAAATGGTGACAAAGCTTTCTCTATTCATTCAGCTATCCTTCAACTCTTTTATTAAGCTTTTAGGTCTTAGCCCTGATTCCTTTCTATTAGATCCCAGGGAATATGTTTTTTAAATTCATTTTTAAACTCTTGTCTCTTATTATTAGTAATAAATATCCAATCTAGGAAAATTCTTGGCAAACATCCCCATAATATCATATATGGTTAGTTGAGACAAAAATATGTTAATACTTATTAAATCTGGTATCTGTGAAAGATTACAGTGCATCATTTTCCAGGACACAGTGTCTGAAATTGTTGCTCCAGAATCACCAGTGAATGATAAGCAAACATAGAAGATCCATCAGAATGATAACTTTTAATACTATTCTTTCTATTCTTTTCATGTGTCATTCCCTATCATTAAACATTATCTTAGAATGCATATGGAAGATATGTTCTTTCTTATAACTTCTATTGTCTTAAAAGTTATGTTCAGAGTGTTTATGGGTATTATTTTATGATTGTTTTTCTAAATATTTACATAATTCAAAACATTTTAAATAATTTTCTAATTTTAAATGTCTACAACCTTGGTATATGATTATATATTTCTATTGTTGGACAGTTTAAAAATTGGATCTGATTTAATATTAGAGAATATTAGATTTTAAGCTTGGTACATTACTCATAATTTTTCCTCCCCCTGTCCTTTTCAGGTTGCACAATTACCCTATCCTTACATAACTATATATGTATTTATATAAATTTTTATATGCATATATAAAATATATAAATTGGTGATATACAAATATATTTTGTTAATAGAATTTATAGTTATAGGGACTAAGAAGTCTCAAGATCTGCAGTTGCGAGCTGTAAACCCAGGAAAGCTAATGGTGTAGTTCTAGTTTCAGTTCAAAGGTCTGAGAACCAGGAGAGCTGAATCTGCACATTCAAGTCTGAATCCAAAGGCAGGAAAAGACCAATGTCCTGGCTCAAGGATAGACAGTGAGTGTGAATTATTATTTGCTTTAATTTTTAGTTCTATCCAAGTATTCGATGGGTTGGATAAGTCCTACTAACATTATGGAGGGCAATCTGCTTTATTCAATCTAATGACTCAAATGTTATTCCAGACACGCCAATAATGTTTAATTTGAAAATCAGGGCACCCTGATTTATGTATCAGCTTACATAAAGTTAACCATCACACTTGGATTTGTTAATCTTGGAAAATAATTTGGCGGTGTGGCCAGGAGTATGGAAGGAACAAAATTGGAACATTGAGTTCAAAAATATCTGGGGAAGAAAAAAGTGTATGTAATTGAACCAACAGAAGTTGACATAAAATGTGAGGATCTTTGTTTCATATGTTAATGTCCACCAGAGAGCATTCACTATAGAAAAGATATGATTGGCAAACCCAAGACAACAAACTGAAAATTACAACAAAATGATGAAATTCTTTAAAGTAGTATAGACAGTAAGTAGTAAAGACAGCATAACATATTAATATTGCAAATCAACAACTTTCTTTTATATAAACAATGGGTAGAAGATAGGAAAAGAAAACCCTAATTAAAAAAGCAACAATAAGAAAGTATTAGGGATAAGCTTAAAAACCATATATCATAGTTTTAAATGTAAAACTTTAAAGCAATCATAAAGAACTCAAAATAATTGAACAAATTAAAAAGTTACTATATTTTTTTAATGTTATAATTAATGCAATTATTGGCACCAATTCTTTAGTTTTCATTGCTTTCGTATTCATGTCATGGCCTCATAGTGAGTGTAAGGTTCCTTCCCAGTTCTTTGACATTGTGATTATTCTAGTGACTTTCTTTGACCACCTATCTCTGCCCATCTACCAACACCATAAGGACATATTCTGGCTAGACACCGGTTCAAAGAGAATAAGTTTTTTTCTGGATTCAAAGGTACAATAAGCTTCTTAAAAAAGATTAAGCCCCAGAGCAGCTATATAAAAATCCTCCTTAGATAATATTATCAGAATACTAATAATTAAGTTCAATAAGAAAGACATGTTTCAAAAAAATAGTGAATGTGTCTTTTGACAAGAACTAGATGTCCTCAGACACATAAAACCCTATGTAGTTTCAGAGAGAACTGTATGAGCAAAAACACTGTCAATTTAGACAAAAAGAAAAGAAAAGAAACTAAAAAAGATGGCTCTGGGCCTCAAAATTTTAGCTAGTAGGAAATAGGCTGTGTATGCTGGCAGTCACAAAAAGGAAGAAAGGTTCCAACACTTGTTTTAGAAGTTGCCATGTAAGATGATAAGAAAGGAAAATTTTTTCATAACGAAACCAAGTTCCTTGGAAATAGTATCAGGAATAACTAAATAACTAACCAAGTAGTATTCACTACCCAAGATTTAATATACCCGGTAACATTTGCCCAGTATTTCAAGATTGATATAAACTAGTGACTGCTATAAATTTCTGATTATTTCTTTTTAAACTTTCTTTTTAAACTGATAGTGTATATTGTGTGTGCGTTCTTTTCCTGTGTAATCCCTTTATACAGGGTACATGTAGTACAGATTATTTTTTTTTGTTCTATGTAGTGAGATAAATTACATTCAGACCCAATGTAAATCAAAATATCTTAGATTTCAAACTTGATGTCATGATTGTATGAGACATATGGAATGGAGATGAGTGTGTTTTGCATGTGAGAATGACATGAATAATTGAAACCAAGAGAGTAGACTATAGCATGGTAAGCGTTTTGCTCCAATATTGTATTATTCCTTCATTCACACCATTGGCATGGCCTCAAAGCAGTCATAGTGTACTTCCCCATTCTTTGACTTTTAGCTTGACTATGACTTACTTTGGCCAATGCCATATATGTGAAAATGACAGTGTTCTAGTTTTAAGGTTAGTAATTAAGTGATCTTAAGTTTCCACTCGCTTTCTTATGCTTTATGCCACTGCCCTTGAATGAAACATATAGTGTCTTTGTTCTGACTGCTGTAACAGAAAACCACAGACTGAGCAACTTATAAACAACAGAAATTTATTTCTCAAAGTTCTAAAGGGTGGCAAATTCAAGATCAAGCCACTGGCAGATTCAGTGTCTAATGAGGGTCTGTGTCTTAATTCAAAGATAGCTATCTTCTCACAAGCTCTCATATGATGGAAGGGATAAGGCTGCCTCTTTTATGAAAACACCAATCCCATTCATGAGAACTCCATACTCATGAACTAATCACCACCTCAAGGATCGACTTCCTAATACCATCACCTTTGGGGGGGTAAGATTTCAACATCTGAATTTGGGAGGACAGAAACATTCCGACTATAGCACTTGGCTAATACTGATATCTAAGGAAAATGAGAAAAGTTGCCCCAAGCAACTCATAATTGATTTCTATGAGGAATGTATCACTATAGAAGACAAACCCAGTCTGGAATCACTGGAAAAGAATCATACAGGTTCATGAGAATATGTAATTTTTTTAAAACAACCAAGAGTAAAAAATTGTCATACAGCATTTTTTTGTATGGCAGTTTTCAGATAAATAGAATGTCATTAAGTTTTAAGTCCCCTTTTTTATTTTCCAAAGTGAATGCACTCCTAAAAAATTACTAATTTTAGAAACTGAAGTCAATTTGGAAACCCATGCTAACAATCATATAAGGAGAAAATTTGCAAGCAACTATCTTAGAGAGTTTTTCAAAAGAAGAGCAAAACATGTAGACTAGCCTATAATATATCCAAGTGTAATTAAACCAGTAATTGAAAGTGTGAAATTGCCATACAAACAAACAATGGAGCACAATTAAAAGTACAGAGATGAATGAAAATATATACAAAATTAAAGGTACAATTAAGGCAGCATTTCAAACATTAGAATAATTAATTTTTTAAAAAGAAAACAATTGAAACATAAGAGTTCATATGACCTCTCTGAAGACATCACGAGACCTATAAATTGATATATCTGCTAATAAACAGCAGCCTGTTTAATATTGCACTCACTTTGGTGTGTTCTCCCTACTTTCTCTTCTTATCACCCTTTGTCCTTCTCTTCTATTCCCCTGAAATTATACTCCTTCTCTTAATAAAGTGTTAACACATTATAATTTTGTCTCAGGCTCTATTTTCCATTATATATAGAAAATATTTTGTCTTTTAAATGAACAAGACAAACAAACAAAAACTCATAGACACAGACAACAGTTCAGTTGTTACTAGAGAGAAAGGGGGCAGAGGGAGGTAGACAAGAGTAAAGTGGGTCAAATATATTGGATGAAAGGAAATGTAACTTTGGGTGGTGAACACACGATGCAATATACATATGATGTATTATTAATGGTATACGTGAAACATGTATAATTTTATTAACCAAAATCACTGCTATAAATTACATAAGTAAAATAATATAGCATGCAGAAATTTAAAATTTTTGTACCATCAATTTATCATGTGAAAGGAGTTTTCTTTAAGAAATATGATTTGGAATGAATTTTTTATTGTATCAAATGTCATTTTTAATGAATGAATAAATACTATAATTTCTTCCTTTTGAAATACTGTAGTGAATTAAATTAATGGTTTTCTAATACTGAAACATATTTCAGTTCTTCAGTGAGCCCATCTTGATTCGATGTTATTATTTTAATATACCAATGAATTGTAGTTAATATTATTTTATTTTAGGAGTTTGGTACTGATAGTTATATTAGAAATTATTTTTTATATATTTGTCAGTTTTCATTAATAATGATATCCTAGGTTTAAATAAAAAGAAGTTTTTATTTTTGTGTATTTAGTGTTGCTTCTCTCAGCACCTATTTTCTATTTCCTTTTGTTTGCTTATTCTCTGAGAGAAGGCCAAATATGTCGCTGATTTTTAAAAGTATTTAAATAATAAACCTATGGCCAACTTTGAGGAAAGAAACAATCATTAAAAACTTCTTGGGATAAGAAATTATACAAGTAATCCTCAGGCTGCTACCCATCTTTCTTTCTCAAGAATGCATATGATGGGAGCAGATCCAGTTGGTTGAAGAACTAATGCCATCTGCTTGACTTGTGTCTGGCTCTTTATTAATTGGACACTCAGTAAAATAGATTCCTTTTTTGTCCATCTCTCAAACTCCAATAATTTGAGACTTCAGTTTACACTTAAATGAAAGGAAACTTGCTTCAGTATTTGTTAATTATACATCATTCAGGCTTACACAATTACAGTAAAGTTCTGCATTAGGGTTTAGCACCAAAGTCCTGGCCAGTAATTATTACCTTGTCTTGTTCAGTTGGCTTTAACCTGTTACAATGGTGTGTATATTTTCTACATACCTCATATGAAGTGATGATTGGCTGAAAGCAGGGCTGGGGAATCTGGGAAGTTCCTAGCCAGATACCATAGTAATGCCAATTTATTCTCACCAGTATTTCTAATTCTGAAGTACCTAATTACTAATCTTCCTTTTATAGTGACTCATTCCACTCTCTCCATAATACAAAATTTGCCTTTGTAAATGAAGAACTGTTTTTCTCTTCTTGGCCAGTATCCTGTAGCTTTAGACTAGCTACAAGGATCAATCAATTCTCATATCTTTTTAGGTCCTCAAGGTAAATACATGGTTTACTTTTTTGTCTATTTTTTTGTATTGTTTTCTTTTGAGATACCGTAATAGGAATAAATAAGACAAAACTGCCACAAAAGTGCTAAACTATATATTCCAGAATAGGGATCCCCAATCCCTGGGCCGCAGACTTGTACCTATCCATGGCCTTTTAGGAACCAGGCCACACAGCAGGAGATGAGCAGCGGGCATGCTAGTGAAGCTTCATCTATATTTACAACCACTCCCCTGTTCTAGTATCACCACCTCAGCTCCACCTCAGATCATCAAGCATTCTTATAGGAGCACTGGTCTCTGGTACCAAAAAGTTTGGGGACCACTGTTCAGGAAGGTGTAATTGTCAGGTGATTTAAAAGCATGTGTATCATCTACATTTTGAATTTATATTGCCAGTGGCAGGCTTTGTTTTTGTTTTGTATTTTTTTAAACAAAATTTATTATTTTATAAGAAAATATTACTATGATAAAATATATGTCTCATAATCCCACCATAGGATAATCAATTAAACTTTAAAAGACTAGCAAAGTCATACATATCCAGCAGATCTTCAAATGTTGTTTCATTAAATGTAATTTCCTTAAAACATTAGTGAAATGCCATAAGATAATACCAATTAGCTTATTGTAAAATTGATTTTGCTATACATCATTTTGTTTAGTCACAGAACCTACCAAAGAAGTTAAGTGAGTAAAAAGAGTAAAAAGAAAGTTTAACACAAATGAAAGGAAGCAAATTAAATTCAAGGCCTTTCTCCTGGTACCTCCATTTTTGCACCCACGTTTACTCCTTAAAAATTACCACAATCAACAATTTAGAGATGTAATTGACACATGGCATTGTGTAAGTTTAAGGTGTATAATGTGTTGATTTTGTCTATTTATTTATTGTGAAATGATCATAACATTGGGTTAATTAACACCTCTGTCCCCTCATATAGTCACTATTTCATTTTTGTGGTTAGAACACATTTAAGACCTATTTTCATAGCAACTTTCAAATATATCATACAGTATTGTTAACTATAATCACCCTGCTGTACATTAGATCTCCAAAACTTATTCATCTTATAACTGAAAGTGTGTACCCTTTGATTGACATCTCCCCATTTCCCCCATTCCCATTCCCATCCTGGCAATCACCATTCTGTTCTCTGTTTCTATGAGTTTGGCTTTTGGAGATTCCATATGTAAGTAATATCATAATGTATTTCCCTTTGTCTGATTTGTTTCAACGAGTATAACACCCTCAAGTTCCATTAACATAGTTGCAAATGATTTCCTTCTTTTTATGTCTGAATAATATTCCATTGTGTATGTTTATATATATACATATGCATACACACATATTTATGTATATATGCCTGTTAGGTGTATACATACACATATAATCTTATATATACACATACACATATATATAATGTTATATATGTGTGTGTGTGTGTGTGTGTGTGTGTGTGTGTGTGTGTGTGTGTGTGTGTATGCATATAATCTTCTTTATTCATTCATCCACTGAAGAATACTTAGGTTATTTCTTGGTTATTGGAAATAATGCTGCAATGAACATGGAGCACAGATATATGTTTGAGACCCTGAATTACTTCCTTTGGATATACACCCAGAGTGGGATTGATAGATCATATGAATCATATGGTCATTCTGTTTTTAATTATTTGAGGAAACTCCATGCTGGTTTTCTTTTTCTTTTTATTCTGGCTCTACCAATTAACATTAGTAATAGTACACAGGGTTCCCTTTCCTCCTCATCCTTGCTGACACTTGTTATGTCTTGTATTTTTTATAATAGCCATTATAACAGGTGTGAGGTGGTATCTTGCTGTGGCTTTGATTTGTATTTACCTGATTCTAGTGATGTTGAGCACCTTTTTATAAACCTGTAGATCATTTGTATATGTTCTTTAAAAAAAGGTCTATCCAGGTCTTCTGCTCATTTTAAATCAGATTATTTGTTTTTAAGGTGTTTTTTTTTTGTTTTGCTATTGAGTTGTATGAACCACTAATATACTATATATATATTAAACTTTGGATATTAATTTATGCAATATATAATTTGTAAATATTTCCTTTCATTCTGTAGGTTGCCTTTTTAATTTTTTGATTGTTTCCTTTGCTGTGCAGAGGATTTTTAGTTTCATATAGTGGCATATCATATGATCTGTCCAGGAAAATATTCTATGTGCACTTGAGAAAAATGCGTATTCTGCTGCCATTGGATGAAATATTCTGTATATGTCTATTAGATTTATTTGATCTAAAGTTTCATTCAAGTCCAACATTTTCTTATTGATTTTATTTCTGAATAATTTCTCCATTGTTCAAAGTGGGATACAGAAGTCTCCTACTATTGTTGTATTGTCTGTTTCTTCCTTCAGATCTGTTAGTATTTGCTTTAGGTGCTCTGATATTGGATACAAAGATAATAGTTAGATCTTGCTAGTAAACTGACCCCTTTATCATGATGACTTTATTTGTCCTTTGTCACAGCTTAGAGTTAAGGTTAATGTTGTCTGATATAAGTATAACTACCTTTGTTCTCTTTTTGTTTTCCACTTTCATGGAATATCTTTTGCTATGCTTTCACTTTTAGCCTTTATTTCCTTAAAGCGGAAGTATGTCTCTTGCAGTCAGTACATACTTGAGTCTTGTTTTTTATCCATTCATCTACCTTTTCTTTTCAATTGAAAAATTCAATCTACTTGTACTTAGAATGATTATTAATAGGAAAGAACTTAGTAATAACTTCTTTTTAATTGTTTTCTAGCAGTTTTGTAATTTTCTTATTCCTTTCTACCTCTCTTGCTGGCTTCTTTTGTGAATTGATGATTTTCTGTAGAGGTATGCTTTGATTTTTTTTTCTCTTTATTTGTTTGTGTGTAATGAATGAGGATTTTGTTTTGTGGTTATAATAAGGTTTACATAAAACACCTTATAGATATAACTGTCTATTTCATGCTAACAACACTGATTGCATACACAAACTCTACCCTTTTACTCTCTCTTTTGTATGTTTTTGATTTTCACAATTTACCTTTTCATGTTGTGTATTCATTGACAAATTATAGTAGATATATTTTCATTACCAGTGTGATGTTGATTTTTAAACATTCTCATGTTGCTAATTAGTGTCCTTTCACTTCGGCTTGAAAAACATCCTTCAGCATTTCTTGTAAAGTGAATCTACTGGTGATGAAATTCTTTAGTTTTTGTTTATCTGGAAAAGTCTTTATTTCTCTTTTATTTCTAAAGGTTGATTTTGCCAGATAGGTATTCTCAGTTGGCACTTTATTTTTTTTTTCTTTCAGTACTTTGACTATGTCATTCCACTCTTTCTTGGCCTGTGATATTTCCACTGAGAAATCACTGATAAACTTATTTATGTCACTGATAAATTTAATCCATTTTAAATTACATACTTTTTTTTTCTCTTGCTGCTTTTAAGATTCTTACTTTGTCTTTGATTTTTGATAATTATATTACAATGGGTCTTAGAGAAGATCTCTTTAGACTGAGTTTGTTTGGAGACCTATGAGCTTCATGAAATGGATATCCAAATCTGTTCCCAGATTTGGGAAATTCTTAACTATTATTTCCTTCAATGAATATTCTGCTCCTCCTTCTGAGACTGCAATAATTACAGATTGTTTCTTCTGAATATTATATACATCATTTTGACTTTCTTCATTTTTTATTCTTTCTTTCTTTATTCTCCTCTGACTAATTTCAAAGATACTGTCTTTTAATTTGCATACTTTTTCTTCTGCTTGATCCATTTCACTGTTGATGCTTTTTATTGCATTTTTCATTCATTGTATTTTTCCACTCTAGAATTCTGTTTGGTTGAGTTTGTTAAAATTATCTTTCATTTGGGTGTTGTTTTCTTGATTTTGTTAAATTATCTTTCCATGTTTTCTTGTAGTTCATTAAACTTCCTTAAAATTCTTAGGGTTCTTTTACTCTCACTGTTGTTCTCTGTCCAGTTCCTTCTGTTATTATTTTTGTTATCCAATGGTAGTGGCAATGAAAGCAGAGACAGAGACAGTGGCAGCTATGTGGGCTATAATGAATGATCCTTCAGACTGGAAATAGGACTCCAGGTGTACCTCATCCTTCAGGAATGCTGGGATTCTAGCCATGCAGGATCACCGGTCCCTACCATGAACTCCAAAAGGAGGATGAGGCTTGGAAAGTTATGGAGAACCAGACTGCAGCAGCAGTGAGTCTACCTCTCAGAATCCCCACTCTAAAAGGCTGCATGCAGCTTGAAGAGTTTCATCTGGGAACTAGGCCAACACACTGATCCAGATCTAGAGATGCAGAGTAGGCTGGAGAGGAGGGCAGGAAGGACATAGCAGCAAGATGAGAAGTAAAATGAAACCCAGTGTGTCCCTGGAAGTGGTTGATCAGTGCCACCTTCTCATCCAGAAGGAGGAGACTGCTAGTCATAGCTGATCATGACCATGGATGTCAAACTGGGTCAGATGACCTTATAAAACTTTCTCACTGCTTCAAGGGAGTTGTCTAAGACCTTTTCCTTTGATATTGTATATTATGCCAGCTCTAAGCAGACTTATATACTAAAATGGGAGGCCTTGATGCTTCAGAGTTTCAATGGCATGGTGTTTTCCTATAACTGGATGGGCAGTGGTATGACCTATAACATGCAGGAGACCCAAGTAGAGCCCAAGCTATATGGCATCATTTTCAACGCTTTTGAGTACATCTTCCCTCATATCTCATGCTCCCAGAGTGAGCAATACCTGATCCTGGTCTTCTTCTTGGAGTTCTATAAGGAGGAAATTTGAGACATGCTTTCCAAAGAGCCTGGCAAGAAGCTAGAGCTGAAAGAAAACTCTAGGACATCTAAATCAAGGATCTTTTCTCCTTTATCACTGGGAATGTAAAGGAAATTAAGCAGCATATGATAAAACTGGGACACCAGACCCATATATGAATCAAGTCAACTCCTACTCTCATGCCATCTTTGTCATCATTGTGGAATACAGTGAGTATGGTTCTGATGGCCAGGACCACATCCATTTAGACAAGTTCAATATGGTGGACATGGCTAGCAATGAGAGGAGAAATAAATAATGCCTCTACACAGTTTGAGGGATGGCCACACAGTCCATGGGTTGTGGCGGCAGTGGAGGAGACAATGTTGTAGAGAGCGGCTTAAGGAAGCCTCCAAAATTAGGCTGTCACTGTCTGCCCTTGGCAACATAATCACTGCTTTGGTGGGCAAAAGAACACTCATATCCCCCACAGAGAGTCCAAGCTGGCCTGGCTGTTTAGAATTCTTTGGATGAGAATGCCAAGACTATCATGGTGGCCACACTGGGGCTAGTTTCTTATAGCTATGCCAAGAGGCTTTCCACCCATTACTTTGCCAAAAACCAAGCCAAGAACATCAAGAATAAGCCATGAGTGAAAGAGTACCCTAGAATACACTGATGCAGGAATTCCAGGAGGGAATTGCTTGCCTGAAGTCCCAAGTGGAGTCAATGGGGATGCTGGGAAAGTGGTTCCAGAAGAAGAGCAGAGGTAGAAAGATTATGTCAGCCCCACTGAGGTACCATGAGAAGCAATGATTGAAGCCTGGTGGCTAAAAAGGAGGATGATAACAACAACCATCCACCCAGTTTCTTTCTTAGGTGGTGATTGTGTGGGTAACATCCATATGGTATAATACTGAAGTATTATACATGGAATAAGAAGAAAGATTTCTTTGTACCTTCTTCAAGGATATATAATAGTGGGTATCCTTGTGTGGAGAACTTATCCAGAGCAGGCCTAGTGTTGGATAGGAGTGGCTGGAGTTAGTCATGTCTGAATATCAGATGATGGAATGGTCCACTCAGCCCGAGTTTGTCTCTATGATTACAGTTCTCTAAGAGGCCCCAGAGAGAGGCTATTAATGGCAGAGAGAGGCAGACAGTCTCTGCTGGTAGAGTAGTCATTTTGGCCATCATGTTTTAAGGCAGTAGTCCCCAACCTTTCTGATACCAGGGACTGGTACTCCTTTGAGAATCTAATGCCTGATGAGCTGAGGTGGAGCTGAGGTAGTGATGATAGGGAGCAGCTGCAAATACAAATGAAGCTTCACTTCCGCTGCTCACCTCCTGCTATGTGGCCCAGTTCCTAACAGGCCATGGACCAGTACTAATCTACAGCCCAGGGCTTGGAGACCCCTGGTTTAAGGCATTCCTCTGTAGTAGCCTGTCCCTCAGATTCATCTTCATTCTGAGCTCAGCCTGGCTCTAGGACAGAGGCTGGAGTCTGGGCAGGTGAGCAGAAAGAGAAATACAACAGCCCTCTGCTTAGGAATCTGCCTGGAAAACCCAAATGTCAGTGACCATGTCCACTCTGAACTGAGTGATCCATTGACCCACAGGCAAGATATTGAACTACACCAGCAGTGGTATGCCTCCTTTGTTCCCACTGGGCTCCCGACCCTCAGGGAAAACAGCAGAGTGCAAATCTATGTACAGAGTAAGACAGGCAGGGAGTGTTCTCACTGACGTCTGGAACATCTTCCCTGAGAAAGAAGTGTTCAATACCGTTGAATCTCATCTTCATGGGGATGTCACTGTGTAATTTGTGAGTGGTGGGTTTGGGGTTTTTTGTTGTTGTTTTACAAGTTTACTTTGACATTTAAGAAGAAGAAAATTGTTTTTGTTGTTGACCTCATAAAGTGCTGTCTTTCTTTTGTAATTGCATAAGGAAATGACATGGAGTCACCAGAGGAAGTGAGAGCATGAGCTTATGCCCACATTAATGAAGGATGTTCCTCAGCCCTGGACCTGTTGCCAGGCGGCCTGAGCTGGAGGCGTTCATGGAAAGTTGGTTGGAGTGCAGGCATCTGAGCAGATGCAGTAACTGAAGGAGTGTCCACAAACCCTGTTGCAGGTTGGGTGGGAAGCTGGTTGGCAGTATGCTGGCTTCCCTGGGTTAGCTGCGCATGAGGCACTTCTCACAAATCTGGCAGCAGAACCTATTCTTGTATGTGCAAGTACTGTAGTATGGTCTCCAGGTGCAGGAACTTCTTGCTGCAGGGCTGCCAGTGCAGGCAAAGGGGTTCTCAACTGTGTGAGTTGTCAGGTAAGAAACTCTCTCAGTCTGCATCGTGGCACATGGCACCTGTACTTTCTCTACAGGGAGGTCTGCACAACTTTAGCCACAGAGGGTGAGGGGTGGAGGATGGATGGGCTTTTCTGAGTCCAGCTGTTCCCTTCCCAGGGACCCAGGCTCCAGTTCAGACTCCAGTATTGGCTTTGAGCTCCAGTTTGCTCCACTTGGGACTGGGGAGATGGGGTGCAAGTGGCAGGGGCTCCTCTTTATGAGTTAGCATAGCTCTCTGTGTTCTGCAGGAGTGGGCACCAGTGCTTGCTGGTTGAAGTCAGCCACAATCCCTGCCACCAGGAAGAAGGAGTTGCTGTTCCTATCCTTGCCACTAAAGATGGGAAGCTGGACTCCTTTTCAGGCTCTGGGACCCCTTCCATCCTTGCCACCAAGAATCTAGAGTGGTTGTGAAGCAAACAGAATAAATTCCAGTTATAAAATAAGTCCTGGGGATGTAATGTACAACATGGTAACTATAGTTAATAATACTATATCATCTACTGAAAGTTGCTAAGAAAGTAGATCTTCCAAGTTCTTGTCACAAAGAAAGAAAGCATGTATTTTGAATTCTTTATCAGATAAATCACAGATCTCCATGTTTTGAGGATCAATTCCTGAAAAATTATTGTGATCTTTTGTTGGTATTGTGTTTTCTTGATTTTTTTAAGTTTCTTGAAGTCTTGTGTTGCTGTCTTCATGTTTGAAGTAACAGTCATTTTTTTTACTCTTTATTGAGTGACTTCAGATGAGAAATACTTTCTATCAGCTCATCTAGGAATTCCGAGGCTCCACACTTCTTGCTTCTTCTTGTGGAAGAATTCTTAAGTATATGTGCCTTCTCTCCATCCTACAACACACCAGACTCATTTTAGACAGCCTACCTTTTGGTTTCCCAATGGAGTTGTTAGAGCTCAAATTCATGGTCTCTTTCTGGCCTGTTGATTTAAGCCAATTATCTGCATGTGCTCACTAACCATCTGCCAAAGCTCTTTCTCACTGTCATCAGGAGTGTGCACAGGGAGCTGGCCATATAATTTGGAGTATGTGTGGATGAGATGCCTAAAGCACTGGGGATATGAATGGCCCAGTTGGGAAGAACCATGGGCTAGGCATCCCCAGTGGTTCCTGGGCAGACTTCTTGATGGCATCCACAATGAAGTTAGCAGAATTTGAATCTATATTTCTTTAATGCCCTCTGAGATGCATATCTGCCACTCTCCCAGCATCATCTGTACCTCAAGTGAATCAGCTCACAACTCAGAATTCTGGATGGGGTAAAAAAAGAAATGGGTCTCTTTGGCTGCCAGTCACAGGGCTGGGGAATCTGGGTGCCAATTCATATGCTCTCATTTTTCCCATGTGAGAATCATGGGCCAAAATGGTCTCCTTTTGTACTAATTTATTTTGCCTTGGGTTTTGCAGGTAAAATCAAACTATTCCTCTTATACACTCTGATGCATCCAAACATAATTTTTTCTCCTCCAACAGTGTGCTGGAACTATTTTACTGGGCTCCTGGACTTCCAGAAAGGTTTGCTCATCCATGCTTAATTCTCTAATTCCTTGTTCTCAGGAGCTCCCAGACTATGCTGAGAGAAGCTGGAGACAGTTTGCAGTCCACTTCAGGATCCAAAGCCAGGACCCAGGTCTATAGGCCTATTACCTGAAGCAATTTATGATGGTTGATGTGGTCTGGGTTTCTATGCCACTGAAGTATCTAAAAAAAAGGACAAAAAAATATATACACGTATTTTGGGTTTCCCTATTAACCTTGTGCTTGATTGAAATCCAATCACTTGAATTATACACTCATAATCATTGAAATTAATATTCTAAAGAGACTTAAAAACAAAACCAAAAAATTGAAGTTCAAAAAAAAACTTTTGGGGGGGAAGCAATAGCCTTATCAGTAATTACCCTTAAATATAATTAGATTATTTAAAATTAAAATGTATATCTAATGTTTATTTTTGTGTTTTCTATTTGTATAATCATCATTGGCTACATACAGATTTAAGTAAAACTGGTAAATAATTTTAAGAGTTCCATTGTCATTGCTTCAATACATCCATTAACATTTAGATAGTGTTTATTACTTATAATGCATTATGCTGATAGAATATGTTAGGCATTATTCAGTGTGTTGATGATTTTCCTTATTTTAGGATAATATTTTTTAGAATGATATTTTCTATTTCTTTAGATAAAGATGATATTTTTTATTTTACTCTCTTTGAAAATAGAAAAAAATAGATAATGTTTTTACTATAACATACATTTCCTGATGTGTTTCTTCTGACCAATTAATGAACTATCCAGGTATATTCATTGCATACATAATTATAATGTTGGCATATGATATTTGCTTCATAAGTTAGAGCAAAGTATGTCACCTGGAATACAATAATATGCACTTTGGCCTTCAAAGCAATCTTCACAAAAGACTCAGAAAATTCTAAGGCTCTTACACTAATTTTACATGAAATGCAGCTATTATATTTGAAAGGTTGTTCTGCTTCTATACAAAACATATTTTTAAATCTAATGTTAAAACAGGTCTTCAATACAAAAACTGAAGTTTAGGTACTCAAATAAACATGATAAATTTCATGAATTTTGCATGTGCTTTAAGTATTTGTATGTAACATTAGAATATGACCTTAAATTGTTAAAATGTGTTAGTTCAGCTGATATCTCCATTTAAGCACATGACACATACTCGATATATGTTGGCTATGTGAATTTAATGACTTTTCCTCTAATAAATATGCTCTGAATTATAATTTTCTATAGTAAATTATAAGTTATCTTGAGTTATATTATACATACATGTTTATATCAAATTATACATATATTTATAATCCATTAAAATGTCATTACATTCTTCTATTAGATAAATTTGTTTTCCCATATATATATATATATATATAAATAATATATATATTATAATGTATATAATCAGTTAAGATATTTGCAGTTGTGACAACACTAAATTTCAAACTAGGTTAAACAAAATCAATAATTTCTCTCTATATTATGACAGATATTGTTACCAAAATTCTTAGACTTAAAATGCTCTTTTAGATGACAATTAAAGAATAATAAAAGCTAGCTTCATCCCTCAGTGTCCATCTTAATTGCCCCAAATATCTGTTTTTGCTTAACTTAGATGTCTATGAGCTAATCTTTATGTATACACTGATAGGGCAGTTTGGATTTCAAGTTCATCTCCTTAGGCATGGGATGTAAGTTGCATATAAGTGAATGTGGCTCTTTCTGAAAAAAAAAAAGTTTGTTTTATTGCTTAAATTTGGTTAAAAAATGTAATGTGCAGAGTGCTAGCCTTTGTACAAATTTAGCACTTGATGAAAAAATAAACTTTATTATTTCTTCTCCTTAACATGCTTCATTATTTTGGAGGCTCTCTTGATTCTTTCAACAAACATGTTGAAAAACATATTGCATTATGAATGAGAGAGACATAATCAAAACTATTCTTTTTCTTAGTCATAAATCTAAGCTCCTAGATGCCAATAATGGCATCTAAAAAAATAATAAAACAGAAACAGTGACTATGTAAACAGGAGGTTAAAATGAAATAGCAAAAGAAAAAACAGCTGAACAAAATTAACTATCCAAAATAATTTATTTGCATTGTCCAAGAGTTTTCTAACAGTTTATAATTTAAATTATAGAATTTTTTATAAAAAAAATTTTATAGTTCCAATCAAGATGGCAGAGTAGATGGATGCTGTGCTTCCCTCCACCCTTGACTACATTAAAATTGCAAATAAAATATATAAAAATCAACCTGGAGACACATCTGAAGACTAGATGAACAGAAGTCATATAACTAAGAATATAATGAGAAAGCCACCTCAAGACTGGTAAGAAGGATAAGTACATGAAATGGGCTGGTCCTATACCCCCTGGTGGCAATCAACAATTAAGAGAGATATGTTCACTGCAAAGATCCCCCTTGAGCAGCAAGGGGACCCAGCCCCACATCTGGGCTCCTCAGCTTGAAATATCAGTGCCAAGAAGAGCAGATCCCACAACATCTGGCAGTGAAAATCAGCCAGAATTTAGAAGAAAAAGATAGATTTTGTGGCTTACTCAAAATCTCAACTAGAGAGTAATATAATCTGTAATAGAACCTAAGACACCTTATTTCTCTAAAAGTAATCACCCCAATTTTAACAAAAAATATAAATTATATTTATAAACATTATGTTTTGTTAAAGTAAATTTTATTGATAGTCAATAGTTAATCTAAAAGAATATGTTACTTTAAAATGTATATGAAAGCCAAACATTAATACAAAATAATCTTTTTTAAAAATCTACTAATTGCAAAATAATAGCCATTAATTTTCCAACATGCTATCATTCTTTCTTTTGTCTGCTTATCAAGCATAGTATTTGACTATAATGATAGATGTGTTATAATGATGGTGACAATAATCAAACATAATGTAGCTAGTTTGAAAACCAAGCATGGACAGTGATAATCACAAAAAGTCATTAACACTTAATCTAAAATAAAAATATTCTAAGATTTCATATTTAACTTAAATTGACTTTTTTTTGGTTAAAGAGTGTACACATGGAGTTTCATTCATTAAAGTTATCATTAACTTTAATTTTTAAACTTTTCTCTATTATATGCCCATAGGCATCTACTTAGAGACTTCTGTAAACTGATAAACCATCAGCAGATTTTATAGTTGAAGTGCTTTAAATTGAACTACTATAACCACACTGCTTTTGACAGTGTCAGTGTGATTAGAGCTGACAAGGCCTAGTGTACATTCTGTCTTCTGATAGAAATTCTTACATGTTTCCATTGTAACATAAGCTTCTCCTTAAGCATAGTTCTTTGGGAAAATAGACAAAAATATGAAAAGCAAAATGAGATAAAGAGGATGAAATAGAAGGTGAAAAAGAAAAGCAATGAGAATAAGAAATCTTCAATGGCTAGGACAGGAAAAACTAGCAGATGATTTGTGGACTTCAAAGTCTGATTGCTGCCATAAAACCACATAGGTTACAGTAGTTACATTAGTTATAGGTTACAATAATCTAACCTGGATTATAATAAATGGAAGGTATTGGCCTGAGCTGACTCACATAATGTCAGTATTTCGGATATAGAAACATTACCTTAAAGATTATAAAAATAATTTTTCAACCCTTTAAAACATGTCTTTAAGAATGACTTAAATGATACTCTCAAGCATAACACTTAACTATAGGTTCTGGGTGAATTTTAGTATGAAACACAATATCAAGAGACACTTTATCAAGGTACTCCCAGTTTTATATCAAAATATTTATATCAAACATTTTGTAATTTGATAAACTTGTATTATGCTACTTTAATATACCTATCTGATAGAGAGATGGAGAATGAACATGAGAGTGAACTCATATACTTATGATAAAAGCTATAATTTTTTATTTCACAAATATTCTAGAAAAATTCTATACAGATTTTGTTTTATTCTTTCTCTTAAAATTAATCTCCCAAAAGTTTTCTGAAATACTAATCCTATATTTTTCTAAAATATTAAAATTTTAATATTATAATAAATAGGGAACATACTACAATAATAAAATAATTATTTTTTAGGATATGGCATATAGAATGGATATAATTTAAAAATAAAATAGCTACAAATTTTAATGTTGGTATTAAACAAAATTCAAGATATTTGCAGCCCAAGTTCTACTAAGAAAATAATCAAATAATAAAACCAGTCTAGCATTATATAAGAAATTTCCATTTTTCTACTATTATCACCATATTTGGGGGCAGCACAGTATAATAAATCGTTCATGGGACTTGGCATCAAAAATATCTTAATTAGTATTCCTCTACTGCCATTTGTTGACTTAATAAACTTGGTCAAGTTACTAATACTCTTAGGAATATTTCTCCTCAATATAAATCTTGTTTAATAATTACTAGGTTATATGGAGGTTAAATATGTAAAAGAGATGGTGTGTTAAGGTGCATGTTTCTCTTTTCCTTTATGCATTGGGAGAAAGAGCCTTTTCACTTATGGAAAAGGACGTACTCTTTTAATTTATGTGGTCCTTCAGACAGCCTTTTGATTCATATTTGTGTCATGATTACCATCTTATTATTCATTGGGAAACATAGTCAAGTCTAAAGTGTGATACAGGATAATGAAAACCATCTGCCTTTCTAAATCAAGAAAAATATTAAAAATAATGAGTCAACATATTTAGTTAATGAATAAATGACAATCACCTACCCATCATTAGCAGACCTGAGTCATAGGATTCACCTGCAGAATTTGTTGTATATGAAGATTCTGAGCCTCTTAACAGAATTTAGTATAGGAGGAGGAAGTGGCGGGAAAGTGCTTAATGATCAAACTGCCGAACTCTCAAACTCTAAAGCAAGTGACCCAAAGGTGGGGGAAAAAGAATAAAGGTCTAAGATGTTGGCATTAAAAAAAAAAAAAAAAACTGTAGTGCCTAGTTATGCTGATTTTGTTTCTTCTGACTCTTGCTGCGGTACTCAAATAATTAAAATTTTATTTAAATTAAAAGTTCTCAATGTTGCTATTAAAATTAATCACTTGAGGGAGCTTATAAAATATTAGGAAACAAATCCCAAACTACTAAATAAAAACTATGAAAAATCAGACAAACATCTAAATATTTGTAAAGGTTCTGAAATAATCCTATTGTAAGTATAAATTTGAGAATCTCTGGTTGAGACAAGAGAGTGACTTTGCCAAGAAACAAATTTCTAAACTATATTTGATTAAACAATATATTGCCAAAAATTGACCCCCAAACCTCAGGAAAAGGTCTTCATGAGAAAGAAAAAATGCTTGGAAATACATTATTTTTTTTTTTTACAAATGTTCTCATTATAGTATATGGTGAATGGGATTGTTAGTATATTAAATTCTGAAGAGAAATTGTAGATTGTAAGATGTTCAGCTCACTGACTATCTTGCACAAGAGGAAAAATTTAGAATACTCATTAGGAGGGTTTGATTTGATTCCTTGGATCATATTTGCTGATACTAGACCGAGTAAATGTAGCTTAATTAAATATATTTGAAAACATTTGATTGCAAAAGAACAGTTTAAGTGTATTCTATGTTAGCATTTTATTATAAAAGGAGAGACTGAAATAAACTATATAAGTAAAAACTAACAGATTTAATTTCTATTTTAGAAAATGAAGATATTGCTACACTTGATTTAAATCATCAAACAATTTTGAAAAATATTGGAACAAGTTTTTCTTTAATTAATTGTGAATTCTATGATTATCTCATTGGTGATCAAATTTTTGGAGTAGGATAATCTATTTTTCAAATCAATATTTAATAATATGGAACCCACACAAACTAAAAACTGATCATTTCTTTGCCTTTTAGTAAAATGCTTTTCATCTTTAGGTAACTATTATGTATCCCTTTATGTAAAATAAATATGTAAAATAGACAAAAGAGAGCAACTTTTGTTGATGTGACTTGAAGTTAAGTAACAGAAACAAGTGCCAACCTGCTTACCCTTCTCTGCTAGTGACACAAAATGGTTTGAAATCTACTCACCTTGTATTAAAACATGTTAAACACAAACGTACTACATTCCTGTTATTCAGGGATATTAAAAACAACTGTTTTAGAGTTGAACAGAGACTAAGGACTTCTATGATGTGTGTTTGCTTATATGCTCATGTGTATATTTATAATGTGCTTTTATTTATTTGTAATTTTTCATGACCAAGGCTCTATTATAAGATAGTTTCACTTAACTAATGAAATCTGAACACCACCTATGTTTCAATACAGCTTTGCTCATTCCAGCTTTTCATTCTATATCAAGTGCCCTAGATTGCAAGTAAAAAGTAATAAATAATAATAGGTACTCTTTAGAATTGTTTAGAAAAGCAAGATAGTGCTTCTTAAAAGATATGAGAATGAAACTATAAAAACAAAGCTTCTTAACTAGAATATACAAGATTTTGATAATTCTGGTTATGAGTCAGATAACTCTGCATATTCTATGTAGAAATATATAAAGAAATCTTTAATAAAATATTCTGTTATGTACAGAGTTGCTCATGGCTTAAAAGAGAATAATTTATGATAGTTAAAAAGCTAAATAATATGGGTATGAAGATAGGCACAAAAAAAAAACATGTGATTCTGGATGCAAATATAATTTAAGAAGTTAGCTAGAAACCTGTAAAAAAAAATCACAGGTGCTGAAGGTACCAGCATTGCATTTGAAGCAATCAATTTTATGAGCAAAAATTGGTTAAAAAATTGTAAAAAGCATTTTAATTTACATAATGTGAAGTTAATAGGAAAAGAGGCATCACTTGAATATATAACTGAGAAAGTATTCCCTACCAAGGTAGAAAACACAAAGAGAAGAGCCATAGGCAGAATAAATTTTAGTTAGAATTAAACCATTCAAAAATGAAATAAAATATGTTTCTAAATGTACACTTGTGCTATTTGTGTGAAAACAAACAAGACATAGCAGCAATCACAATTATTTACTATTACTGTTTTAGCTTTGCCAGTTTAGTTTGTTTATAATTAATATCACTATGATAATGACACAATAAATTATAAAAATATTTTATTTTATTAGAAAAAACTAATTCAATATGAAATTAAATCAGTTAATATCAAATTAATATTAGTATTTTATATTACTGTTTGGAAACTCAATTTAAATGTTTATTAAAATAATGTAATATTTTATAATGGGATTGATATATATTAGTAATTGTCACAAATATGGAGATCTGCAAAGGTCTTATAAAGAATTACTCACAAATGTCCAATTTTAATGTCTTCTTTCAGAAAATGTGATATATAGATACTGACAAATGCTCATTTTTTTAAGATACTAAATAAAGTAGCAGATTTCTACTTTAAATAATATGCCATTTTATGTGATAGTTTATATAAAGAAAAATGTGTTTTCCAGAAGGATACAAGAAGCTTTCTGTTTCCTAACTGAATTATGTATGAGGGTTTTCCTTTAACTTTTTCTGTTAAAAAATTTCACCAATTTAATGATTATTTGAGTTATGTGGTTAAATACAAAAGCCTTTTCTTGCTCTGAGGAGGTATTTTCAACTTCAACCTATATATGTCAGGATAGGCTAAACATATGCTATAGTAATAAATACCCCTCAAAATGTCACTGATAGGAATTCAAAAGTATATTTCTTGCTCATTTTAAGTTCCATGTGGTTTCAGATATTTCTCAACAAAAGCTATCTCCCATGTTTAAATTTAACTATTGAAGCCACTCTCAGCTTGTAACTCTTTTTTGTTATGAAATAAAGCCTTTTCTGTTATATTGTTCTGGCAGGGGAAGAGCAAGAGAATAGAACTCTCTAATGACTTATTTTCTGTCAGCCCAGAAATGACACATTTCTTCTCTTTACATTTTAATGACCAGAAATACTCACATGACTCTGCCTAATTAAAAGAAATGTTGTATGTGAGGTCTTTTTTTGTACAAGACAAGGAAAAATAGATATAATGATGGATTCTTGTAATCTCTGCTTCAAAAACTTAGCCCAAATTTACATTGTTTTTGTTTAAGATAGTAAAATCAGTCCAGTGTTAGGGCACTGATGTTAAGAATTAGATAAAACTATTGTTTGCAAGATCATTTAGTTTATTTAACATAATAAATCTTATTTTACAAAACAAATAAAGGATGATATACTATTTTTATGAAAAAATTGGATAGCATCATTGGCTTCTAAATATAAAGTTTTCACACACAATTCCCAAATAAATAAAACCAATTATAACCTATGCCAGGAACATAATTAGGAGATATAGCTTGCTAAAAACTCCAATTTATAGGTATAAGGGGAAAAACATCTAAAACATCCTTATAGCCTTTTCTTAGGTAGAATGAGCAATAGAGACTTTAAAATAAGACATATATAGTGTTATCTTGGAAGGAAAAAGTCTGACTCTGAGTAGCAGAAGAATTGGAACATGTCAAATGCTTGTGGATCAGAACAATGGCTATTAGGGTATCAAAAGAAAAGGACTAAAACATGTAGAGTCAGAAGTAAAAAAATGAAGAAGCATAATTTTTGAGGAGACATTATTGGAAGTTTGGTGGTAAAGAGAGAGAGAGAGAGAGAGAGAGAGGAAAAGCAGTGAAAAATATGAATCCTTCAGAGACAAAAGAATATCACAGCATCAGAAGAAACAACTGTTCTACCTCTAGCACACTCAGAAAAAAGGCAATTATAAAAAAAATTTCAATGTGCCTTCAGATTACAGAGATAGAGATATACATCTATGTACATATGTGTATATCTATATTTATACACATATAATATATATACATATATAATATATGTATATATAATACATTACATATACATATATAATATAATAATTATATATATATATAATACATATATATATATATAATCTTAAAAACAAAGATAACAAAAACCACTAATCTTTCAAATTAAAAAGACCAATTACATACAAAGGAAAGACACAAGAATGATGCAACATGAAAATTAAGTGGTGGTGAAGTAATATTGTTAAAAAATGCAAGAGAAGATAAGGAAGTTCAAGATTTTATACTCAGTAAAAATACTTTTTAAGAATCTAAGCTAAAGGTACCTTTAATCAATAAGATGGTGAACTAGGGAACTCCAATTTCTTATTCCCCCACAACTACATTTAAAAAATAATTAGACTGCCTAAAATAACTTTATAGAAGCTCTGAAAATTAGTCAAAGATTTACAGCAACCAAATCAATCTCTACTCATGAACAAGCCACATTCAGAATGATAGGACATTTTGTGTTGTTTATGCACTCTTGATCCTCCCCATCCCCAACACATCTTGGTTTAGAAAAAGTTGAGGCCTGTTTCTCAGTTAAAGTCCTTGGACCAGAGAGAAAGAAAAACAGACCACATCTGCAGCAATCTAATCTGTCTTGGGGCTTCCAGAGGTATATAGTTCTCCGTATCACCTAACTTAGAGCTCAGAGTAGGAAAAACCATGAGAGACAGTGGGAATGGTTGCTGAAAGCCACAGGGTAACTACAAACCTGCAGATGCATTGGATAAGAGATTACTGGTAGAGGATTACAATATAATAGTTAAGGGTCTGAGAAGAAGTAGAAGTGATACTCAGGGAAATTAATATAATTAAAAGAAGCCAAATATACTCAGGCAGTGCAAACAAACAAACAAATAAAACAAACACAGACCCAGAGAAGTATGCTAAAAACAGAAGGCCTGAGAAGACCTTCAGCCCAAGTGATGAACTGATACCAAATATGAGAATGTGCTCTGCTAATTAGTAGAGGTTTTCAACTGCATGCAGCCAGTTTACAAATACTGGGAGAGATGGTTGCTTTTGTAGTCAAGTATCCATTTTTCAACAAAACATCATAAAGGATACTAAGAAATAGGGAAATATGGCCTACTCATGCTGAAGACATGAGTATTAGACTTACCAAAGACATATTAGTTTAAAATAGAATATTATGACTATACTGTAATGATACATTCTAAAATTTACATGGACTCTCAATAGACTCAGAGTAGCAAAACAGTTTTGAAAAAGAAAAGCAAAGTAGGAAGTTTCATTCTTTCCGGTTTAAAAACTTAATAGAAAACTACAATACTCAAAACAGAGTGTATGGCATAAATACAGATATGTAGACAAATAGAATAGTGTAGAGAACCCAGAAATAACCCCTTGTTATATATGGTCAAATGACCGAACGAGGGTGCCAATGTTATTCAATGAGGAAGAGGACAGTCTTTTTAAAAAATTGTGTTGGAAAACTGAATATCCACTTGCAAATGAATGAAGATAAGCTCTTACTCTAAATTGTCTATAAAAATTAATTCAAATTGGGTTAAAAATTGATATATAAAAGCTAAAGCTAAACTATAAAACTCTTAGGAGAAAATATAGGGGGAAAGCTTCATGACAATGGAATTGGCAATAATTTCTTTGATATGGCACTAAATACATAGGCAACAAAAAATAGATTAATTAAACTTTGTCAAAATTAAAAATTTTTCTGGGTCAAAAGACACTCTATCAACAGAGTGAATAATCAGCCCATCAAATAGGAGAAAATATTTGCAAATAATATATCTGAAAATAAATTAATATTTAGAATAGATATGAAACCCCAACCATGCAAAACAAACAAAACAAAGATAAAAATCATTAATAAAATTAGCAAAGAACATTTCTCCAAAGAAATACAAGTGATCGATAAGCACATGATAAGATGCTTAACATCATTAATCATTAGGGAAATTTAAAACAAAATCATGATGATATATCACCTGATAACCATCAGGATAGCTATTATAAAAAAAAAAACAACTAAAAAATAATAGATGTTGGCAAGAATATAGAGAAAGTGGGATCATTTTGCATTGCTGGTGGGATGTAAAATGTTGCAACTATGATGAAATTGGTACTGAAGTTCAAAAAAGTTAAACACACAATTACCATGTGACCCAGCAATTTCACCCAGAAGAATTGAAAGCATGGATTCTAACAGATATTTGTATACCCGTGTTCACAACAGCATTATTCACAACAGCCAAAAAAATGAAGCAACCCGAGTGTACATTGACAAATGAATTCAAAAAATGAGTCATATATATAGAATATTACTTGAATATTATAGGTTATTATATATCCTATATATTATAGAATATTATTCAAGCTCAAAAAAGAAAGAAATTCTGATTTAGCTACACATGGATAATTTTTAAAACATTATAATATGTGAAATAAGCCTGTCACAAAAGAACAAATATTGTATGAAGAAAACAAGGGAAATTGTAACTTTGATTAAATTTAAATTTAAATCCTAGCTCTAGAAATCATATAACCCTTAACGACCTAGCCTTTCCTCCAGATAATCAGCAACCCTCCAGGCAGCAGAAGACAGTGGCCAGACTAATGGTCATATAGTCCGGACCTCTGACAGGCTACAGGTAACATCTTGACATGTTATATTTCAGTTCCTGAGGCTTTAAGTGGAATGACACCTCCCAAGCATCACTGCCTACTTTTCTATTAAACGGGACAGAGAGACACTGGAAAAGACCTCAAAGCTGTCCTCAAGACCTGAAGAAATGATTTATTATCCTTACCTCTCCTCCAACCAGTTCCCAACACTACCCCAGCCGCCTATTTTGCCCTATATAGTCTGTATTCTATATGCCACCAAGAGTCAGGTCTTTAGAGCATTAGCTCCTTACCTCCAAATTGACCAATTCAATATTAAATTATTTTCTCTCTCTACTGCAAACTTCCGCTCATGCATTTCTTTGAGTCAGTGAGTTCAGGCAGGCAGACTCAAGGAAAAACATTGGGGTTACGATAACAATGATTCCACTTAGATGAATTACCTATAAAAGTCAAATTCATAGGACAGAAAGTAGAATGTTACTTTCCACTGGCTGGTGAAAGGAACCAATGAAGAATTATTGTTTAATGATTATGGAGCTTAAATTTGGGAAGATGAAAAAAGCCTGGAGATGGATTATAGTGCTATTTTATAAACAATGTGAATATATTTTAGGCCACTGAAATGTACACTTAAAATGGCCAATTTTATGTTAACTAAAAAAAGAAAATAATCTCATCTCTATTTAGCTCTACTTCAGTAAACAAATAAGTAAATAAATAGGCAAAATTTATGGAATAGTATTTCTAAAAGTATTTGCTAAATTATCTAGTAAAGACAAGATTCATTCTATTATATCCTGGCAATACAGCTGTTGAATGTCTTAATTATTTATTTAGAAAAGTGAGACAACATTCAAGAATAGCATGTAAATATTATGTATTTAACAAAATAAAAATCAAATAGCAAAGCTTGGGTGAACTGAAAGAGACAAGAAAATAGCATATTCTCTTTAACAGTTAAAAAGTCAAATCATGTAAAAATTGTTGCCAATAATCCAAATATTAGAAGTACAGAGAAAAATTTTAATTTGTAGTCTTAAATATTTAAGTCTATTTAATGAATAAATAAATGTAAATGAACAGAATTTCATACAAAAGCTGTTGGAACACACACAAACAGACACACACACACACACACACACACACACACACACACACACCACAATGTAAACAAAAAAAATAAATTAAAAAAAGGAGGGAGACATATAAATGAAAATATAAATTTAACTAAAAGAAAAAATAGTAGAACTATTGAACAAATCAAAAACTAGTTTTTTGACAAAATAAAAAAATTAAAGTTTAACAGTTAGAAAGAAAACACAAATAAAATATGAGGGAAAAGGGTGGGGAAATAATATTGAGTGATGAACAAACTTACAAATCATGAGATAAATTTGAACAAATGTTTACAAATAAATATAAAAATTTAGATTAAAATAAATATTATCTAAAAAATGTATTAAGTATTTCTTAAGTGCATACTAGTAGAGGTATAATAAAAGCAATTTCTCCAGAAAGAATAGAAGTTGTTACAAACAACCACATAAAAGGCATTAGGCTAGATGTTTCTAAAGGGAATTCTATTAAACCTTACAAGTTAGGTAATCCCTGGGTTAATTGACTTGTTCTCATAGCCTAAAAGACTAAAATCATCCAGATTCTATTCCTTGAAAAATAAGTACATTTGATGCTTAAACCTGTTAAAGATTGCATGATATAGAAAAATGTACATCACTTTTATTTGTGGATATCTTTAATGGAAAAAGAAGTAAAAACATTCTAAATGTACATTCAAAAATATAGTTTAATCATAGCAACTAGTCAGTGGCTGTTCACAGTTTAGTTTTCTGGTAACCTAATGTCTATTTTATCCTCCTTCTTATATCACCTTCTCAAGCAATACAACTCTATCATCCGGTCATTGTATCCAAATCAAAGTTTAGGATTTCTGGATGATCAACTCGTTTTGTTAACATCTGGTTAATTCTTTATGATCAGATAACTTATATATGACAAAGAGAATTTACCTACCCCGCTACTGTCCTCAATACATACCTAATATACAAAGGTACAACAAAAAGTGTATAATTGCAATTAAAACTGTCACTCAAGAAGGAAGGAAGGAAGGAAGAAAGGAAGGAAGGAAGGAAGGAAGGAAGGAAGGAAGGAAGGAAGGAAGGAAGGAAGGAAGGAAGGAAGGAAGGAAGGAACGGACGGAGGGAGGGATGAAGGGAGGGAGGGTAGGAGGGAAGAAAGGAAAGAAAGAAAGAAAGATTAGAAATACACAACAGTCATTGGACCATATCAATAATAACTTCCCTCTGGGCCCAATCTAGAAAATTTTTTGACCCTGGCATGATTGAATTCTACTTTGTGAGAGTACCTCACTATTATGCTATTCTCCAAAGCCTCCTGTAGGACTATTCCTTTTCCATTATTATCATTATACATATTTGAAGTGGCTGGCATGCATACATACCTTCTTTGGAGACTGCCCAGTTTTTACTGTCCCCTTCTTATTGGTTCAAGTTTGGAAGTGGAGTGTTGATTTAAGTTTCAAATAAGCAACTGTGATTTTTAGTCAGCTCTGATTACTTGACAAGACAATTCCTCAAAGACTTATTGAACGTATGACCTATTTGTTTTCCATTCATTCTGTGTACCAGAAACCAGCTAACCACATGCAAAATTATTTTCTAAATGTAATCCTTGTTTTGTTTTCTTCCTAGACTATTCTCTCTCTCCTACCTCCCCGTCCCTGTGCCCGCTCTCTAATGCTGAACACCTTTGAACACCTTGAGGTTATCTGAAATAATAGGCTTATCTAGATCAGAAAACCCTTTATCTGAGTTTTGCACAAAGCTCTGCTCTTGTGCTGTTTTTCTTTTCCTGAGAAATCTGTTGCTCATATCTAGCTATTGGGAATTCAGAAGCAGCCAGCTTTTCCCAAACTTTTAAGAGTTTTCAAATTTTAGGACTCCGCTTCAATTTCATTTTGTAATGTGTCTAATTCTTTTCTCAATTATCTCTTTCACTAAGTATCTTTCTAGAAGCATAAAATAAAAGACAATGCACACTTTAATTCTCACATTTGTTAGAACTACAGATTAGCAGACAACAACTACTAAGATAACTCAGTCTACTAAGTTATCAAGGGCAACAGCTTTGAGGTATTGCTTCTGCCCAAGGTGTTGACATATTTTTGAGCTCTGATGTCAGTTTCTTAGAAACTACCAGCTGATTGCTAAGCCAATCCATACAGCAGGGGTCCTCAACCCCCAGGCCATGGAACAGTGTGGGTCTGTGGCCTCTTATGAACTGGGCCGTACAGCAGTAGGTAAGCTGTGGGCAGGGAATGAAGCTTTATCCGCATTTGTAACCACTCCCCAGCATTGGTATCACCTTCTCAGCTTCACCTCAAATCATCAGGTATTAGATTCTCATAGGAACACCAATCCTTGGTGCCAAAAAGGTTGGGGACTGCTGCCCTATCATATATGATCATGGGGAAATCATTTCACTCCAAAGTACTAACTCTATATTAATTAAGGAAGCACTACTGTTATGTAAGTGACAAAAATGTGTAGCAGCTCAATCATAACAGGAATTTATTTCAAGCTCCTATAAAGTTTAGTCAATGTCTCTGATCTATTTGTTCTTCTCTTTCAAAAAATGACAAAACCCATGTTTCTTCTGTTATGATGGATGATGGCTATGCCATCTGCACCATGTGTCTTTTCGGAGTCAATGTACATATTAATCTCAATGCACAAGGAGAAAGAGACCAGAGAACTATTCAGGGTCAGTTTTCATTGCTCAATATTAGAAGCAGCCTCATAACTTTTATTCACATACAATTGGTACAAATTTCTTCAGCAGCAGATTGTTGTTACATAGTGCTAAGCATTAGGTCTGGGGTGGCTGGACATTTTTATCTGTGTTCCTTTATCTTTCAGTTGTTTCTGCATACCTCCATCATGGAGGTAGGTTCTCTTTCCATGCTCTTGCCCTGAAGCTACACATTTCTTTAGCTTTTAATTCTTTGTTGGGATTATAATAGTGGCAGTTCCCCTGGTGCAGCCTTAATGTTTGTGTACCTGGGCCCTGGAAATAGATAGCACCTTCTCAGTGTCTTTGTACTTCTCTCTGTGGCAGCAAATTGATTTCTATCTGTGGTAGGTGTTAGGAAGAAGAGAATTCCCTTTCCCTCCCTATGTAGCAGCAAACTTCTGTTTCATATCAGTGTAGCATCTAGAGTCCAGGAGGCTTTTGTGGACCTTCCACAGACACAAAGGATATTTACTTTTACCCTCTCTCTAGAAGCTGTATCTTTTTGCCTGCTTTATGGCAAAGAGAATTTCCTATCCTAGACAGATTTTGTTTCTTCCACTTACATGAAAGCCTTATGGTTGAAAGGGTTTGCTACTCTCATCTCTACCTCTGTAGCTAAAATGGTTAAACACTCATCTCCTATGAGAGGAGGATCCGGGGGAGCAATGTGACCAATGATCATTCCATGCATGCCTGTAAAACTGAGGGGACTTGCTCCTGTCTTCAGCCCTACCCAGTCTTTCTCTTGAGAATCTGGAGGAAGCCAGTGGCTCTTAATTATTCTATACCGAGGCCAGCCCAACTCAGACTTTAGTAATTCATCATTTAGTCAACTTTTCACATGCTTCTTTAGAAGTTCAATATATTTTCTCTGAAAGTTCATTTCTCCTTTATCTTCTGGGAGAGGATTGTCAGTCTTGAGATTCAGTTCCTTGGATGCCTTTTGAGAATAAGTCTTCAATACTTTAAAAAAGTGTTTTGTTTTGTTTTGTTTTGTTTTGTTTTGCCTCTTTTGGTTGTTAGCATGGGAGTTATGTCTTTTTTTTTCTACATATTAAGTGGAAGTAGAACTCTCCTGATCATTTATTATTGTCTTTTTACTATGCCATAATCTCCATTAAGGTTGTATTTATTACTGTAAATTAATGTATGTAATGCAGTACCTGGAATATAATAAAAATGAGACTTGAAATGTGGATAAATAAATAAATAGTATATTAACTAGACTTTATAGTATTCTAACAGGTAAATAAATAATATTTTGTTATATACATGCATATCTTTTCTCATCACCCTTCAAAAAAGCCATATACTTTTATTTAACTCTAATATTTCTAAATTTTATGCCCTTATGGTACTTTTCACAATCAAATTTTGTGTGTCTGTATGGAGATGTGTGTGTAAATATTTGATTAATGTTTATTTCTCTTATCCGACTGCAAGATTCACAAGGGCATATTTTTTGTTCACTATTGTTTTCCTAACATCTAGAACATTACCAAAATAAGCCCTCAAATAACTGTTGAATGAACCAATAAGAGAAAGAAACTTCAAATAGGTTAATTCAGGAAGACAACAGAAAAATCATAAAATAATACAATATATTTTATTTTTCGAATATGATAAAAAAAGTTTAAGAAAATATATTTGGAAGAGGTATTTAAATTATTCAGGTCAAACTCTGTTGAATAAATGAAGAAATTAAGGACAGAAAAAATTAAATGAGTCTCCCAAAGTCACAGAACTCGTTAGTGGCTAGGCCTGAAATAGAAACTAGGTCTCCTGACTCTAAATCTTTTGTTCTCTTGATTTGAGCTCTCTGAGAAAACACTCTTTAAAACATTGGTTTCTGGATATAAAAATGCCCATGCTTAGAAAAAGGGATAAAGGAAGATAGAATTCCAAAATATATTTCACTCACAATGCCCAAACAGATGGCCATACTGCAACAGTTCTCCCAGGGAAGTTATATTCAGAGAAGGCAACACATCACCAGGTCACATAATCCCAGTGGACAGTAAATGATTTCACAGTATATCACGCAGCATAACTATCGACATTTCAAAATTTCCTTCTGAAAGGAAGATAAATGCAAGATACCTTTACTTTCATGCTCTAGCCAGTAATTTCTCTGCTGTTTTATTTTTAACATAGGTAGAAAAAAAAAGAAAGAAAGAAAGTTGGTCAGACATTTCAGGTATTCATAAGCTCAGAAACAATCTAAAGTTTCTACTATCAATAACAATAATAATAGGAAATAATAATTTCTAACATGAACTAAATATAATACAAGTTGATTATTTTTTAAATACTTAAAACCTTCAAACAACAATCATAATATATTATTTTTTTAACTAGGTGATGAAAAATATAGACTTAGAGTGTTGAAAAATCATAGAGAATTAAAAAGTGGTTATAGGGCTAAAATTTAAATATTAGTTGTTCCAAGTTACTATAATATACATAGATAATAAGGTATAGAATGTAAAAAATCAATTTCTTGAGTATCAAATATTATTAGACACCAATTTTAGTTTCTTGATTGTTATGGTTAAGCCCTGAATTTAGTATCATGATAATAAAATAAGTTTTAATTTTTTAACAATAAATGAAACCATCTACCAAAAAACTATATGGTGTTTTCAAACCCGTATCAATATTAGCTCTGTCCAATCGAAATATAATCACAATTACATATTTTATTTCACATTTTTTGTTAGCCACATGTTTAAAAAGTAAAAAGAAATAGGTAAAATTAATTTTTAAATATATTTTATTTAACCCAATATATCAAAGATATTTCAATTCAACATATAAACAAGAAAAGGACTGTAAATAAGATGTTTCACATTTTTTAATTAGTCCTTGAAATCAACAGTGTATTATTTTGCAATTATTTCATTATATTTTACTTACCAATTTGGATTTTTTTATTATTCTTATTTATGTATGTTGCATTTGTATTGTAAACATTATCACAATAGTGTCTTTACAGTGCAGACATTCAGGAGAAAATCTCAAATATATAGCTGTTTCTATATTTGCCAATAAACCATGTTTGAATTATCTTTTGATCTGAACAATAGATTTTTCTGAATATATTTTATCTTTTCTTTTTTTTCTCATATATTTTACAATTGAAAAAACCTGGTTTTGAATATCGCTCTCTTCTCTGTTCAAATACACAACAGCTCACACCTACGCTGCTCTCTGCTGGTAAGTATAATAGTTATTTCCATTATCTGGTGTCCGAGTCATTATCTGTGTCACTATTCGCTATGGGCTGTGAATATTGTCTTCATTACTGTCTGATTTATTTATTGCTTCTAAGTCTGATTAATTTTTAGGCTGTATATAATATTTATTTATTTATATAATATTTATTTTTATACTGTGAAAATTTTTATTACTTTTTATACTGTATTACTATTTACTCTAATAGTTGTTTTTCCAAAGGTGATAATTCTTCCAAGAAGTTCATTGTTAATTATCTTCTGAAATCTACTTTTCAGTTGTTAAGTCTTTTGCCTTCAAATGATTCAATATTTTTAATCTTGCATTATTACATTATAATATTGCTTGAATATATTTTTGTCACATCTCCATATCATACTGAATTCACTAGCAAAAAGTTGAATTTCTATAATCAGAGAAGAACCATATCTTTCAACATTCTGGAATGCAATTTTTGCAAAATAATAGATACTCTATTAAGAAAACTATACTCATATAGTTTAATTTATACAAAACAAATATAATACTTAAAGTACATAATTTTATAACTGTCAAAATTATTTTATAACAAACAAAACAAGTGAGTTAGAAACTGTAATATTGCTTGGTAATGACTGTGTTAGGATGCTGAAGCTGTCAAAACATATGTCATTCATAAGCAAGTGAAAATCAGTTCAATAATTTTTAAAAAATGTATTTCATTACCATTTTATGAATTTTACAAATAAGTAGTCTATCTTGTACAATAAATGTTGACTATTTGAGAAATAAGAATTCTGAAACTGTAAGGCTGTAACTTCACGAAATTATTCATTCAGGTCAATGCCTTCCTCTTTTACATGTGAGCATTTATTTGCTGTTCACTTTTTTCTTTCTTTGTCTATTTTCTCTTTCCATCAGTCTCCCTGACTCTAATATCACAAATCCTAAATGTATCTACTCCCACAATCTGCTTCTCAAGATAGAGAAGAGGAAACAAATGAACAGGAAGAAAAAGAATATTGGGGAAAGGGCACAACAGAAAGAGGGGGAAAAAAGAGATGGACAAAGATCTAGGTTCCAAATGGAACTTTCACATTTTCTGTATATTTTCCCTGTTTGCTAATGAGTGCTACTCTAGCAGCTAACATGCATTGTGTGATAGCTATGTAACAGACACAATTCAAAGACTTTTACAGGTATTAACTGACTTAATTCTTAAAAGTCTATAAGTTATATAAAATTATTATTTCTTTTTTATAAATACTAAAGCCTGAAAGGACCAGAAAAAATTTCCAGAGTCACATGGCCAGTTAGCGCCGGAGCTAGAATTTGCTGAGCACTTAATAAACCTGATCTTCTGTTTCTTAACTGCTCTAGAGTTGAGAAATTGTTTGTATAACAAATAAAAAATTACTTTATGATAGTCAACTTTTACAAAATTAAATCTCACCTCGTTAGTTAAGTGACTGAGAGCTAACTGAAGATACATACATATATTACATTGCAACCAAAAAATTATTTCCTTAAAAAGTAGTTCAAATTGTACACTTTTCAATTTCCATAATCCTATTGTTTTTATCCTCAATATCACTGTTTCTTATTTATTATGATTAAAAATAAATTTTTAAAAGGCTGCAGAAAATAAACTTTTTTAAGAAAAGGAGATTTTCTAAGAAAAGCAAAAGTTAATTTAATATAAAGGCCAAAATGAAAACTTTTCTGTTTTTTTGGATAAAATACCATTATCCTCTACAATCTCAAACATTTTGTCTCATTAGCATTTATTATTTTAAGGGAGAAGAAAAGAAAGAAAAAGAAAGAAAGGGAGAAAGAAAGGGGAAAAGAGAGAGAGAGGGAGAAAGTAAGGAAAGGAAAGAAAGGAAGAAAGGAAGGAAGGAAGAAAGGAAGGAAGGAAGGAAGGAAGGAAGGAAGGAAGGAAGGAAGGAAGGAAAGAAGGAAGGAAGGAAGAAAGGAAGGAATAAAAAAAGGAAGAAAAGAATGAAAGAAGAAAATTATGGGGAAAAATAATAGTAATATTTTACAGTAGCAAAAATATCAAAGGTCAAAAAAATTTAAGAAAATATATATACCATGTAAAAAATTCATTTTTTGTGCCCTACCATATAATTGGCAGAGAACTATATAATATGTGAGAATTTTAATTTATAGAAAAACTATAGCTCAAAGAAGAAGCTGTCCAATGACCTAAAAAAGACTTTTAAAAATTAGAAAAATTAACCTATTCAGATATTAGACCTATGTTATTCAGCTAGAAGTTTTGACACAAGTAATAAAAAAATTATATAATGAAAAAACACAGGATTTTTTTTCCCCATATCTACATTTAATAAAATGGTTTGATTTTTTTCCATATTGGCATGTTATGAATTTTTTTTCCATGCTCAAGCAAATTTTGGTAACACTTGACTATGCAAATTTAAACAGCTAATTTAACTCTCAGATTTCCCAGAAATTTTACTATTTTAACATATATGGTAAATTTTCAAGAATGCTATATAAAATATTTTATTTTACAAATACATTTGACCTCAGAACTCCCTTATTGAAGGAATATAATTTTTTATTATAGAAACTTAAATATTAAAAAATGGAAAGAATATTGAAATTATAGAGAAGACATCTTGGTTTTCAACTTCCTATGCTGTCATTATAGTGTCTCTAGATTATCATTTAATTTTATAAACAAAATTTCTTCATCAATCTGTATTGGTGAAATTTGCTTAGTTAGCATACATTCATAATCTACAACTAATTTTCTATCAAATAAAGCAGTCATTACTAATACTGACATTTTTCAAATGAGACGTTAAAGTTTTGTATACATGAAGGTTTTCATAAAATAGCTGTAAGTCACTTAACTTCTCTGAGCCTCAGTTTTCCTACTCCCATTTGAGAATATTGCATTATGTGCAGCATTCCATAATAAACGTAAATCAAACCGTTATACTCTATACTTTAAACTTATACAGCAATGCATATTGGTTATATCACAACAAAACTGGGGGAGAGAATATTTTACTAGATGAGACATTATAGCAGTGAATTGAACAAGTTGATTTGTAGCCATTACTAGCTCTCATTCAACTTAAAAACAAGTGCTAGAGTTCCCAGAAAATGTCCCTGCAACTGACACTACAGAAAATCTCTTATCCAAATTTATTTAACAGTTTTATTTTTCAAAATAGACTTTCTTTTTTAAAGCAGTATTGGAAGGTACAGAGGTTTCCCAAATATCTCCTGCATCACACACGCATATTTTCCTCCATTATGAACATCCCCTACCAGAGTGGTACATTTGTTACAATGATGAACCTATATCGACACATCACTACCATCCAAAATCCATAGATTACATTATGGCTCACTCTTGGTGTTGTACATTCTATGGGATTAGACAAATGTATAACAACATATATCTACCACTATGGTATCATAAAGAATATTTGTATTGAATATGTTTAGTTTTGTAAGAAACCACCAAACTTTCAAAGGATATGTACAATTCTGCATTTCCATAAGCAATGAATGAAAGTTTCTCTTGCTCCACATCCTTGTCAGAATTTATGTCAATGTTCTGAATTTTATAATCATTCAAATAGTTATAGAGTTGTAGCTCATTGTTGTTTACTTGTTATGTTTCCGGTTTCAATCCTATAAGTTAGCATTTGGTTTCCATCTTTAAATCCAGAGCATTTGGTTTGGTATTTTGTCTTTTCTCTCCACCTTGCTTTCTTTATGTTCTTCCCTCAAGGGTAGACATTCCCATTTTTGTGACTTCGCACTGAGATATTTCAGCTTTATTTCTGAACCACTTTGATACACAGCTTAATTTCCCATAACTCTTATCTCTTACCTAATATCCCAAGTGAAATATCCTTAGGAGAGAAAAATAAATAACAACTGCCTATATGACTAATGATTCAATAATAGAATATCTGTTAATTTCCATGTCAGTTTTTGAGGAAAATAACAAAACTGCACAGCCAAGAAAAAAGATTTTATTTTTTGCATTGTTTGGTACACTGAACAAAATACAGGCCAACTTTGGCATAAAATTAGTGTTTAATAGTAAAATTGTTAACTGAAAATAGTAAGGTCTTTGGAGTCAAAGTGACTGGAATTAAATATAAAATTTACCTCTTACTAGCTGTTTGGTCTTGGACAATTTAACTTGCCACTGGACTTTAGTTACCTCTCCTGTAAGTTTGAAGAAATAATTCATAAATCACAAATGTAGTGTGCACATAAGTGAAAAAACTATTTTAAATACCAAGTCTTGTGTCTACCATTTAGAGGATACTTAATAAATGATACTCTTTTCTTTTATCTTTCTGTATCTTGCTTTCTTAGATTGTGACTCTTTCGAATTTACTAGACTTCTTTGAACTTGGCATCTAACCTGATTGACAATACTCTGTTGAGCTTTCAGTCCTTCTCTGCACCCACCTAATTTTTTTGACTGAACTTTGGTATTGTCGGCTTTTACTAGGATAATCAAACTTCTAAAATATTTGCTACATTTAACCAAAAAATTTATATAATTTCATAAACCTCTGATATATCTGAACTTATTTTACATTATTTACTCTAATTTTGTTCATTCACATTTTTAAAATTTTTTTTCTTTACTCTTCCTCACATTTAGAAATCATATTAAGCATTTCAAAGAACCAGCCTTGTTTTTTATATTTTTGCTATTGTATATTCTCTTTTATATTTTATTGATTTACTCACACAAATACCTCTCAAGAGTTTTTTTAGGTTTGCTATCCATTAGATTTACACATTCATCATTTACCACGGAACTGAAAAAATCTTGTCACAATAACAATTTAACGTCTTTCCTCTTTCTGAACACAGCAGACATTTTCTATAAATTCTGTTAACCAAATATCCCACTACAACTATCATCCTTTTTTCTGATGCCATTCTGATGAAACTAAAACACATTTATCTATAATATTGTTATCATTTTGTCTTCTCTCATTTTGTCTTTAGCTTGCTCTAGTAAGAATGTTGGCCTCTTTTAGTTCAATGAAATATACTTTGCCAATGTTAACAATGACATTTATATCGTCATACTCAAAATCAACTTTCAGTTGTTATCTTATTTACCTGTATGTAGCAAATGATACAATTGCTCATTCTTGAAGTACATCTTTGACTTTGCTTTAGTACATCCTTAACTTTGCTTCTTGGATGACATTCTTAGCCTCTAACAATACTAGCCATCTCTCTTAGTTGGTTTGCTTAGTTAGTTTCTCCATTTGATATATAGTAATGTTCTTCAGGTCTCATGGCTATACATATCATTTGTGTGGGCATGATTGCCTGTATTTTTTTTCTTTAAGTTTATATTCATATTTAGTTTTCTATTTAATAGCTTCACTTGATTGTCTAATAAACTTCTCTTTACTTAACCATATCTTAAGTAAAGATCTAATCTTTGCAGCTCTTGTCCTCAACTTGTTCTATACATAGATTTTGTCATTTCATTAAATTTCTATATTTTTTATTCAGGTGTTCAGGACAAAGAATGTTATTCGGATTATTTAAATCTAGGGCTTGAATGTAGAAAAAATAGTTTAACAAGTTAGCTCCACTAAGTTTTAGAAGCTTCATACAAATGAAAACCCTTGAAAATGCAGATTATTTGTTTGTAGTTTGAAACAAAAATAACTAACTTTTCTCTTCATAACACAAACTAAACAAAGCAAAACCTTTGTACTCCCCCCCACCAAAAAAGAATATCATATATTAGAAGTATTTAAGTGTCATGTATTTGATAAGTTCTGGGACAAGTATGGATTCACATAAAGAATAATAATTTGGGCCAGGAAGAATGAAGGGATTTTTCTTTAAAAATGCTATAGACATTTTGCTTTTTCCAAATGCAGCCAGATTTAGACTACTTTTAGATGTAAATGCAATTTTCACTACCATGTGTAAATAGAGATATTAGATATCTTAAGTTCATTAAAATCTATGTGAATACTTTATTAATATCTGAGCTCAGGAAAACAATCATAACTTCACAATTTAGTAAAAACTATTTACTATAGCATAATTTTTACTTTAAAATTTAAATAGTAAGCAAAGTAAAAAAATCAACAATATTGAAGAGACCAAGCAGATAGAATCTATAAAGTAGTTACAAAATATTAAATTTATGTTATTTACAACCTGTAGTTCTGTCTCTTTTTTATTCTATGTCAGTATTTTCTTTCTTTTTTTTTAAATTACTTAATTAATTTATTTTTTATGGTGACATTGGTTAACTAAATCCAATAAATTTCAGTTGTACACTTTAACAGTAATGCATATATATGGTTACACTGTGTGCTCACCTCCCATAGTCAGATTTATTTCTGTCACTACATATTTGACCCCCTTTACCCTGTCTACCTTCCCCCTCCTCCCATACTCTCTACTTTCTGCTATTAGTCTATTGTCCATGTCCATGAATCTCTGTTTGTTTGTTCTGTTCCTTTGTTGCTTTTAGGTTTATATCCCACATATAGGTGATAGCATGTGATTTTCAACTTTCTGTCTGGTTTATTTTGCTTAGCATGATTATCTTGAGGTCCATCCATGTTGTCGCAAATGGCAGTATTTCATCTCTTCTTATGTCTGAGTAATATCCCATTGTATATATGTACCACGGTGTCTTTAGCCAATCATCTATCATAGGACACTTCAGTTGCTTCCATGGCCACAGTGAATAATGCTGCTATGAACATCGATGTGCAAATATCATTTTGGATATAAGTTTTTAAGTTTTTGGAGTAGATAACCAGTAGAGAGATTGATGGATTATATGATAAATCAATTCTTAGTTTTTGAGGAACTTCTATACAGTTTTCCATAGTTGCTGTACCAATTTGCAGTCCCATCAGCAGTGTATGAGGGTTCCTTTTTCTCTACATTCTCTCCAACATTTGTTATTACTTGTCCTGTTGAGTATAGCTATTCTAACAGGTGTGAGATGGTATCTCATTGTGGTTTTGACTTGCATTTCCCTAATAGTTAGCGATGTTGAGCATCCTTTCAAATATTTGTTGGCCTTTTGTATGTCCTCTAGGGAGAAGTGTCTGTTCTTGTCCTCTGCCTATTTTTTATTGGGTTGTTTATTTTTCTTTTTGTTGTTGTTATTGAGTTGTATAGTTCTTTGTATATTTTGGGTATTTGGCCCTTATTGGAGGTGTTGCTTGCAAATATATTTTCCCATTTGTTTGGTTGTCTCTTTACTTTGTGGTATATCAATATTTCTATGTAATTATAAAACAATTACATGAAACACTCAGTTATGGAAAATCACTGGAGTCTGAGTTATGTTTCTAATCAAGATGAAAAGCATTATGGAGGCATCATTTTATATATTTAAAATTGTGGCAAAATATAAAATTGGCTCGAATCCTAGTTTTCCAAAATCTTCAATATTAATATAATAATTTGAAAAAACTTTACAATATTTTAATCTAAAAATGCCCATTAAATAAAACTTAAACATTTAAATATTCAGTACTAGACTTTTTGGTGAAATTCTAATGTGCACGACCTTTAAGGTGGTCCTAAACAATACCCATCTCTTGATTTTCAAGTCCTTGTAAATCTTCTTCACCTTGAGTGTGGGCTAGTCTTAAGGATTCACTTTAATGACTTCTAATAAATACAGCTAAGTCATGAGATGGTATTTCTGAGATTAGGTTAGTAAATCTCTGCCTTCTGTCTTCAAGGTTAGTAAATCTCTGCCTTCTGTCTTTCTCTTACATTCTTCTTTTGTTGGAACCCAATTGACCTGCTGTGAGTTGGTCTATGAAGAGGCACACGTGGAACTAATGACGTTGCTCGTCAGCACCCAGTGATTACCTAAATTCTGCCAATAAGTCTACTTGGAAGGGAAGATTTAGATAATACTTCATTCTCCATGTTTGCTGTCTTATGAGAGACCTTGAGACAGAACTAACCCATGCCCAGATGACTGACCCAGAGAAATTGTGAGATAATACATATTTGTTGTTTTAAGCTGTTAATTTATGAGGTAGCTTATTACACAGCAATAGATAACTGATATAAATCTTAATAGAAGTAATATTTATATATCTGCTTTTAATCTATCAATTCAAGATAATTAACTGTGTGATATTTCAGATAGTTATCTTATACTGATTCACTTGTGTTTGTTTCATGGAACATAATTCATGATCAATAAATGTTGATATTCATTAAAGCAAAAAAATATTATTTAGATGAGATGAGGAGGGAACAAGTTTTTCTTTCTAGTAGGTGACAATTATTCTGAAATATGATGTTCATATATGACATTTAAAGGGTTGAGAGTTTTTATTTAAGAACTGATAGTAAGTAAACTTAGAGAGTAGATTAATAATTTTTTTAAAAAAGAAACAATGATATTATTAAGAAAAAATTGGTTAGGGACAAATTTGCATTGCATTTAGGGTATACATAATACATTTGTAAGTAAAAAAATTTTTTTTTAGTATATTTTGGGATTATGTGGCTTATTCATTATACATGCAGAGATAAAGGAGAGCGAGAGAAGGAAAGAGAGGGGGAGAAATGCATGAGTGTGCAGACACACACACACACACACACACACACACACACACACACACACACACACATGAAAACCGAACGTGCTTTTCAAAATAAAGTATCAAATTACTGCAGAATAATATTACCTAGTGTATGCAGTGCTATATTTATTTTCTTTGTAATCTATATTATCAAATATCAACTAATTATATGACTGTAATGAGATATAAATACAAATCACACAAGCTACTTAGACAAATTGGTTTTTCTTTGACATGCCTTAAGCTCTCAATCAATGAAGATTTTTTTCATGACCTATAGTTCTTCCCTCTGTGAGTTTATTCACATTTAAATTTTCACATTTATGTTTTAACTATCTGCTATTATGCCATAAGTTTTCTTTTGTGACTTTGTGTGTGCAAAACAAATCTTCTTAACTTACAGTTTTGGTTTATTTAATGAGTTCAAATCACAGTTATCTATGTTTACATTTTTAATTTTTTATCTCTTAGTTCTATATAATTAAATAACCAATAAAATCAATTTATAATAGTGTGTGAAAAAATGAGTAAATTGCATAAATGTCACCAGAATACCAATATAAAATAATGAATTCTCATGTATATATTTCCATTATGTTTTTGAAATATCTTTATATTTTAGAAAAGAAGAGGCATTTTTTATGATGAATTTCATCAGTACTAGTTAAATTCATACTTATAGATTTATAATAGACATATCAACTACTTATCAGCATCTCACTTTTAGTTCTACAGATGTGAGCCCAAAGGATCAGGACTTATGAGTGGTAGAGAAAGGAACTGAACCCATTTCACCTGCTCCCAATTCAGTGTGTCTTATAACCAATCACATTTTTAATAGAAAAGTGTATAAAGGATGAAGAAAATAACACTTACCAAGAAGTTATTTATTTTTTAGCTTTATTGATATATAATTGACACATAATATTCTGTAAGTTTAAAGTGGACAACATATTGATTTGATACATGTGTATATTGTAAATTAATTACCGCCACAGCATTATCTAATACCTCCATTGTGTCATATAATTGCTACAGTTCACCCATGAACAATGAGAGAGTTAAGGGAGCTGACCCCCCAATTATATTAAAAATCTATGTATAATTTTTAACTACTCAAAATTTTAACTATAGTTGCCCATAAGTGTTGTAGGGGATTGGTCCCAGAACTCTCACAGATACCTAAAGCTGTGAAAATAGTATAGAGCAATGCGTACAGTTAGACTTCCATATCCATGGATTCCCAAACGCAGATTGAAAATATTGTTTTTGGTCAGTAATTGATTGAGTTTGCTGGTGTGAAACCTAGGAACATGGAGGGTTAACTGTATATATTTTTTAATTTACATTTTTAAGTATGTATTTACTTTTTAAAAAGCATGTGTAAATGAACTCTTGCAGTTCAAACCCATGTCATTCAATGGTCAAAATTCTTTCTTTTTTGTGTTGAGAACATTTCAGGTTGCTCTCTTAGCAGTGCTCAAGTATATAATATATTGTTATACTGTATGCTGTATACTGTAACCACTATATTGTACTTTGAACCCTAGACCTTATAAGTGGAAATTTGTACTTTTTTACCAACATCTCCCCATTTTCCCCACCCCTCTGCCCCTGGCAACCATCATTCTACTCTCTGTTTCTACCAGTTCAGATTTAGATTCTCTATATAAGAGGTACCATATAGTATTTGGCTTTCTCTGTCTGACTTATTTCACTAAGCATAATACCCTTAAGGTCCATCTATATTGTTGCAAACAGCAATATATTCTTTTTTTATTATAACTGAATAACATCCCTGTGTGTGTGTGTGTGTGTGTGTGTGTGTGTGTGTGTAATCACATCTTTTCTATCCATTTATCCTTTGACAGTCACTTAAGTCATTAGTCATTCTCATACTTTGCCTATTGTGAATAATGCTGCAATGAACATGGGAGTGCAACGTATCTTTTTGAGATCCTATATTCATTTTCCGTGGCTATATATTGAGAAGTGAGATTGCTGAATCATATGATAGTTCTATGAGTAATTTTGAAGAACATCTGTGTATAATATATATACTCACATAACATAAAATTAACTTTGAAAAAATATTATGGGACACTTACTACATATCAGAGTGTTCAAAGTACTTTATGTGATTACCTCATTTAATTCTCACACTAACTCTATGATATACATAAAATAGCATGCACAATTTGCAAATAAAGATATAGATAATTTGAACAACTTGCCAAAGGTTTTCCAGTTATTATGTAGCAGAAACAAACTTTGAACCTAGAAGTTTGACTTTATAATCCATTACCTTAATCATTATATTTCTCATTCTTAAGGCTACTGATTTCAGGTCAATGAGTATTATATTCTGAATAAGTTTAAGAATCAAATAAGTCAACATTTTCATTTCTTTAATTTTTTTTATTATGTTGACTTATGTGCTTTTGTTAGATGAAATAGTAATAATTTTTTGAGCTACAAATTTATTTTAGAAACATAATTTAAAAATTGGGCTAAACTTATCCTCTGTTTAAATCCCCCTGGGTCCCTGATTAAAACAGTAGAATTTGGGATTTTTCTCCTAAGTGTCAGGAAACAATTAGTCCTAATTTGAATCAATAACAGTGACAGCGCATGACATATAGTACTTAATATTCATCCTCGATAAATACAACTTCCTACTTGTTATTTATGGCATATTTTTAAAATGTTACTTGTAAACATGTTTATGGCTAGTGACTACAAGTTTGAATAATTTTATTTTAAGTATGTAAAACTGAGATTTTTTTGTCTTTTAAGATATTAGTGCTAAATTAAAAGAAAATGATATTTAAATAGCTAAGAAGGAAATGTTTTCAGTGAGACCTGGGTCAGATGGTGCTTAGACTTGATTATTTCACACAGAATGCTGCTGCTGGTGAATGTCTAATGTGAACATGTGGCATTTAATTTCTGTGAAAACTGCAATAGTCTGAGTGAAATGTGGCTATGAGTAATATAATAAAATGTAAGTGGAATGCCATGACAGTAATGCTCTTCTGGGATCAGACACCAGCAGTGAACGGAGCTGTTCCAAGAACATCTGTTTTGTTGACAAAATTCAAAGGCAGCTGCTTTGGTTACTTTATAATTCTCATGAGATTTTCCTTTGATTCCAGAAATGATGTCTGCCCTCTATTGCTAGACCTGAGTCATTTGCATTTCCTCTACCTGTGATATTGTTACTTATTTCATTGCTTTTGATGGGAAAAAAAAAAAACTTTCTGAAAAAAGCTCAATGAAAGCTTTAGCAGGCGCTTATTTTTTAAGCCCAGCTTTGTACTTAATCCTTTTTCCAAAACTCATTCTTATTTGTATTCCAAATATGATGGAGGACAACAGTTGCAAGCTCATAATATCATGGTTCTTATCATGCCATGGTCTCTTGCAAATGCTGTGCTTTTGTGAGGTGACCTATTATATCTCTCTGTGCTGTCCAATTATTTTCTTGTAAAGAACTGATAAGGTAAATATGTGCCTGCTATTTTTCTTTCCAAGAGCAATTGTTCTTTTTTTAAACAAATAATTTGAAACAGGACATTCTTATCATACTGAAATGGAAGAATTCCTAAATATGTTAACCTGCAAAAGTGAGATTGTGAGAGTCTTTGTACATGCACCTCAAATATTTTTACAGTAAAATATGTGCAAACCATGTAGCCAGCAAATCTGGCTTGAATTGCTATTTTGTCATTTTTTTAGTTGATGATCTTGAGAAATATATATAAGATTTCTGAGTCTCAATTTATTCATCTGCAAATATTGAGATAACACATGTTAGAAAGTAAAATTTATAGAAACATACAAAAATTTCTACAAAGAGAAAATATGTGGTACTACTTTCTCTCCACCACCAAGTCAAAAATTTAGTCTTCTTTCTTGTTTTCTCTCACCTTTTTATCTTTCCCATTACCAGTAAAGCATTTCAACTCTTTCACCCTTCTAAATCCTACCATCCAAATATATTATTGCACTTGTCTACTTTCCTTTATCTCCTTTATCTCGCCTAACATTTCTATTGTTGTGATTTAGATCATCACCACTCCTTTCTTGAATCAATGCTTTAGCTTTTTAATGTTTCCCTACTCTGAGTTGTATTCACATATACTACACACAGAGGCCTATTTTTAGCTTATTTTTTAATTGTTTGTTTTGAAGTAAAAATGAAGCCATTGTTGGAATTTAATATCTTCCGTTATCATACTCTGACATTTGTATAGAGAAAAAATGGTTCAAAACTCACACCTGAACTGGTTTCCAATCATTCTCATCATAAGAGATACCATAAAACCTCTTGAGAGCCTGTTGAAGGTGTGATAGGATAGTAACATAAGAATCTGAGTTTTTGAGGTACCTAGTTTTTTATCTCTGATTCAACCAAGACAGCTCTACATTTATCTGTATTATTTATCATAATTTACACTATTTTTAAAGAAAAAAAACTAACAATGTTTGGAAACCATTATACCATTTTTCTAAATAAAGATTTTTTCTTTCTTGATGATGTAATATAAATATACTTATTACAAAATATCTTAATGAATTCATAAAACATGCCTAATTTCCCAGAGTCTAAAATTTCACTGGAAAATATATTCTTTCTTAGTAGAATGTAGTTTATTTATTTACTTGTTTTGGGTCATTTCTTTCTGTCTTGTGATGTGCAGGTTTAGCAGACCCAGAAACAAGTCAGCTTCCCAATCAAATTAAACAATTAAAAATAATGTAACTTACTAAATGTATTCTTAATAGATAACACAAAGAGAAAATTTTCTCCAAAAGTATACACTCAAAATAGGAGCCACTGATTTTGTAGCGAATACATTAAGGTAATACAAGTGAAATAATTTTTTATGCTTTCTTCATTTCTACAAAATTAGAATTTTTTTGGTTTTGTGTGTTTGTATGCTGGTATTTTCATTATAAATAGTTTCAGATTAGATTATACTAAATTGGGTGAGATTTTGGAATCATTTATACACTATTAGTTCAGTTTTGCAGGGTTTTTGTTTTGTTTTGTTTTGTTTTTGTTTGTTTTTGTTTTTGTTTTTACTAAAAGCCTTGATTCTCAATTGGTCTCCCTGTCTCATGTTCCAAAAGCAGAAAAATACTTGCAACATTGTCTCCCAGAAATGGTGACTTTTCTTTTAACTGTGTTTTTTTTAAAAAAATAAATTTATTTATTTAAGTTAGTTTCAAGTATGCAGTACATTGGTTAGATTTCTACATAGTTTATAAAATGATTCCTCCAATTTCTCCCTCCCTCCCTTGGCCCTCCACTTAGCCATCATATTAATGCTAACTGCATTCCCTATGCCATGCTCCCCATCCACAAGCCCAACTATCAACTACTAATTTGTACTTTTTTAATCCTTCACTCTATTTTTCCAGCCCCACACCTCCCCTCTCTTCTGTCTGTTACTAAATTGTTCACTATTTTTGTGTTGGGAACCATTCTTACTGAATGCCCTCAGCTGAATGCCCTACAGACATGGTTAAAGTTGCCTGCAAGCTAGAAGTTTGCAGATCAGGTGGGCTCTTCTGTACTGAAGGAGGAATTTTGGCTAGTCTGTTGCAGATGGAGAAAGTTTGGTTTAAAGCAAAACAGGTGAGAGAAATTACGTAAATGTCAAGCAATTGTTTACAGATGTGTGGGTTTTGTTTTTCACGCATTGTCAAGGGTATAAAAAATATGTTGTACTAAATAAACTTGGCGTCACAGTATTCACTGTGAGCCCTCCCAACTCTATCTTTGTCTCTCTCTCTCTCTCTCTCTCTCTCTCACTCTCTTTCTTTCTCTCTCTTTATTTCTCAATCCTCACTCCCCGTCTCGGGAACTGTTCGATCTTAGCGGGCAGGTTCTGGCATTTTTGTGACTCTGTTTTTGATTAGTTTGTTCTTTTTGTTCCTTAGATTCCACATATATGTGAAATCATATGGTATTTATTTTCTCTGTCTGACTTATTTTACTCAGCGTAATAACCTCTATGTCGTTGCAAATGGTAGGATTTCATTTTTTTAATGGCTGAGTAATAATCCATTGTATATAGGAACCATAATTTTTTTATCAACAGATGATGGGTATTTAGGTTGCTTCCATATCTTGGATATTGTAAATTATGTTGCCATGAATATTGGAGTGCATAGATCTTTATGAATTATTGTTTTGGTTTTCTTTGGATAACTACCCAGAAGTGCAATTGCTAGGTCAAAAGGTATATCCATTTTAATTTTTTGAGAAACCTCTATACCGTTTTCCATAGCAGCTGTACCAATTTGCAATCCCAACAACAATGTATGAGGATTCAGTGCTGAATCCAGAGTAGCCAACTACACTACCACTTCAGGCATTCACAGCTAAAGCAATTAAGGATAGAACTCAAGATTAAATCTATGTGCCACTTTAGCTCAACTTTTAAATTTTGACTATTTACCCTACTACTTGGACTACACTGTTTCTGAGTCACTCTCTGCTAACATTAACTGGATTTAAGAAGAGTTTTCTCATTTGTAACATCTTCATGTCTATCCTGACCTACAATCTCTCCATCTTTTACTAGGACAGGAAAGTTGAAGAAAATAAAGATTCCCAAATATATTTATCTTCTGTGACCTGTGTTCTGAGATATGTTTCTTTCTTTCTTTCAATCAACAGCAGAGTGAATATATGGCAACTGTCCACTTTCAGTTATATCTACTGTCTCTGATTTTCACGAGGGACTCTATATTTAGTATATTCCCAACCTAGGTCTTTTTATTTCTTAGATCTGCTTACTTTCTGTTTTTAAGCAATTCTAAATACAAACTTATCGAGGTAACTCAAGAAGATTTTAAGCAAACTGTAGAATTTTGTCAAACAGCCAAAAATAATTGATAATTAAATTTAAAAAGCTATATACAACCAAAGTTTTATTGGAAAAGATAATCAAAATATGCCTTATTTAGTTTCAGTAAAAAATAGTACCAATTTCTACCTCAATTTTAGGGTAACATTGGCTACTCCTCTTCAAGATTTATTGGATACTTATTGATTGGTTAATGGCTGAAATTTCCAGGTGGTTCTCAGAGTGTAAATTTATGAATCTTCATGAGAAGCACAAACAGGAGTTAGCCAACAAAAAAATAGTGGAAAAAAAAATTATGTCCAATGTAAATATTCAATAGTGTAAATAAGCTGTATATTTAAAAATGTAAACAAATTATGCATGTGCCTGTTACTTGAAAGAATAATAAAAAAGCAAAAGATTAAAATCATTAGATTATATTACATGTAAGGTTTATAAAATTAAATTCTCTTTAGAACGTTAAGTTTTTCTAATCTCAGGATTGATAGATATGAAATTATCAACAGTCTCTCTTTTTTTTGTTCCTATTAATGATACTGATTTTAATAGCATGACTTTGTTATTTGATTGAGATTCAAAATTTTAAATTCTATTTGAATGCTTTTTTTAAAAATTCAATAAATGTGTATTTTTATTAGCAGCAGCAGGGAATAGATTGCAGCTGAATCATCCAAGTTCTGGGTCAGATCCTTTATTTAAAAGTTTAATATTTTGTTTATTATTAATTGTTTGTATAAAATTTAATTTTTTAAAAATATTGAATTAAAGTATTTATTTTTAGTATTTACTTATTTGCTATGCCCTAAATTCTGCACCTGAAGTACCTATCCAAACTACAGTCTTATTTATTACCAAGATCTCTTGAGAGATTTGACATAGTCACTCATAATATTTAAATTTTTATTGCTAAAAATGATGAATAAAATATTTATGGTTTCATAAAAATATGGTCTTTTTAAATAGCATTTTATTCCATAGTGAAGAATATCAAATTGTTCATAATCACATGTTGTTGTGGCTTTTCTTTCTATGACTTCTAAGAAATGTGAAGTCACAGTAAAAAAATAAGAAAATAAATTCTCTTATGCAGCATTCTAAATATAAAAATTGAAATTATTTTTACCTGATGTGTTTTTTAAAATATAAAACTCATCTACTTATATAAAAGATGTATGTAGAATGGACTTTTCAAAATGAATGAAAATCTAGAGATCAAGTCAGTTTTATAGTATGTGGCAGATGTTTGCAAAAGAAATACAACTTTAAATGCAATTTATTCTAACTAAACTATAATATTTTCTGGTGTTCTTGTCCTCATTTTTGAAAGAAGATTTGCACATTTAGTTTCATATTTGACTAGCCTTCCCCAAAATGAGGCAATACAAATAAGGTATGAAAATTTTAAAATATGGTTAAATTATATGTTAGATGTGTCTATTCTGATAGAGTGACAAATGGAGAAAGAAAAAAAACCTAAACATTCTCCTGTAAATGAGTATTTCTCTCTTAAATTTGAAGCTTTATATTTGTGGTTAAAATAATTATGAAAGACTATAATGCCCCTGTTGGATTTTATGTCTAAATATAATATGATTTAATTTTATTAATATTTTATACATTGCTTGGTCTCACTGAGTAATTCCTATGTTCATTAGTATATTTGTAGTATTTTTTAATTTTTAGATATCTGAATTAAAATATTTTACATTTATATCTAGAAATATGCCATGGGCAAAGTCAATGAGAAACAATTTATTAAATAAAAGATTATTGAATTTTGTTTCTCTGAAGCAGTGTTTGGGATTTTTGAATTAATAATAGGAAATCACATAAGTGAGCTATGTAAGTGAAAGCAAGTCTCTTTAACATCTGGCTCTTATGTTCTTCTATGAAATTACGTGCTTTTATGTTTTTCTTCAATCTTAATGTGAACAGAAGGAATTAACACAGTGTGAATGTACTTCACAACATGGTGTGTTATAGGAAATAATGTCAAATACACAAGTAGAATTGGTCATTAAAATTAGGCATATACTGATTATCACAGTTTGAATAAATATATCTAAATTTTTACTGATAGGCATCATTGAAGATAGCAATGAGAATAAGAGAAAAATATTTCATAATTCAAGACAAATGTAGTCTTTGCTTAGGACCTCAAGAACAACTGAAAGACAGTCGTGTGTGTGTGTGTGTGTGTGTGTGTGTGTGTGTGTCTTGGTTCTCATAGAACATAATGGTGAAAGTAATTACCTGATTATGCTAATTTATGATGCCTTTGTGTAAAGGACAAATCCTTTACACAAAATAAGTCTTACTTTCAGAAAACTTGGTTACTATATGTTCATTTTACTAAGTAGCAGTCGCTGCCATACCAGCTCCTGGCATTTATAAGTCTAATTGGTGCCTCAGAAAAACTACCAATCACTGTAGGATTAGTGATTTAGGAGTTACTCAGAATAGTCAAATCCATTGACTATTAAATACCCAATTAATTCCACAACTGTCTTCTATCATTATCTTGTTGACACTACCTTTAAAGATAAACAATATTTTATATATATATATTGTCAATATATATATGTATATATATGTGTGTGTGTGTGTGATATATATATATATATATATATATATATATATATATATATATATATATATATATATATACATGTGAGATAAAATAAAATAATCATTATAATCATCATTCTCCAGGGGATATATTCAACCAGCTCTTCAGACTCAGAAATTCTTCAATCCACCAATAAATATTTGTTGATTATCTATGTTGTGGAACTCAAAAAGATTTAGAATTGTATTTCTTTTCGGTATTTTTATTCAATAAATATTAATTGAGAGCTTCTTTTGAGGCCTTATGAGAATATATAGAGAGAAACCCTGAACAAATATCTGAGAATATGTGAAAGTCAAACTGGCTGGAGGATTTATTTTGAAATGTCCATTATTTATTTGATATACCCATATACACACATAGAAAGACACACAGACAAATCCTTCCATAAACACACATAAATATTGACACGTTGTATTTTTTATATCACTTGAATTTTAAAAATAACCCCATTGCTGTGTCATAAATCTGACCTTGCAATGTCATCTTGCTCTTTCAGTGGAGTATTTGTGTTTTCTATTTCAAAAGAAGGGTGAGAATTTCTAGCTGTAGATTAAACTTTTCAATGAGAATGTGTCCTAATCTTGGACACAACTGAGAGATAAGAGTTAACGAAGAGACATGCATAAAAAATAAAAAAACAACAACAGAAAAAAACAATTCTTTCTATATGCCACAAGAGTGCTGCTAAAATAACTTTTTTGTAGCAGTAATTGGTTTAAAATGCAATAGAAATAAAATCTAATGTATAACATTTAACAATATAGAGCTATCTAATAAGAAAGTGCTAACATGATGTGAACTACAAAAGTTCATGAAAAATGCAGAAAAATTCCATGATAAGCAATAAAGCAAATATATTAAGCTTAAAATATAAATTTGTAAATTTACATCAATATCAATAATACAAATTTTTATTTTATTTTCCAAAATTAATGTGGTGGAATACGTATCTGAGAAAAACCTCAAAATTGGTGGTTATTAAAAATGACCTTTAAATATTATAATGCATTCTACATTTAAATGTTTCTTTAAATATTACAATACATTCTACATCAAAGATAATCAAAATACAATTATTCTACTATCAAGATATATGATCAGATTAATAAGTTAACATAAAGTCTAGAAAAGAGATCAAACGTATGTAGAAATATAATAAGCAAGGCATCTTCTTAAAATATATAATATTTACATTATAAATTAATATTAAAAATATATCTTTGAAATATTTTAGGGAGTACTAAAATCATGTCTGATGAATTTCAATATGAATAGAAAAGTATTTAAAACTGTAAACATGTAGTTGAAAAAATATATAGTATTAGTGAAAAGAGGGAAACAAGAATTAGAAAGAATAAGTGAAAAATATTTTGTACAAAAAAATTTAAGTACCACTAAAATTAAACAAGATAAATAAAATTTAGATGCCCAACAATAATTTGGAAAAAAGGATTTGTAAATTATGACCTAAATAAAGAATTAATATTTATGGTATATAAGTAACTCTTACAAGTCAATACAAAATAGAAACAGGCATTTTAAAGAAGAAAAAAAATAAAATACTCAATAAGAATTTTACTCTGAGTCAAATAAATGTATAGTTAAAATAATAACAGAACATTTTTTCCATTATGATAATTATGGTAAAGACTTAAAAAAAATGAAAATAAGCAGACTGTTAAGGTGGGCAAAATTGAACCATAATAATAACTGAAAATATAAATTGTGGAGCCAACCTAGTTACAAATTTCAATAAATTTAAAATATATATACTTTTATTTATTACTGTTTTAGAAATGTGTTCTAATAGAAATACTATTCATATATAAAGATAAAATAAGCTTAACCAAATTGTATTTTAGTATTAATGTATAAGCATAAATGTAAAGGTTTAGCAGTAAAATCTGCAAAGTCTAATATATAATTGACTAATATATAATATATATTATATAAAGGAATAATATGAAAATTTAAAAGTTGGGCTGCTATTATAAGAGAACAGAGGAGAGTACACAGTAAGTAGACATGAATAATAAATATTCTTTATAATTAAGGGAATAATAATGTAAAACAAAACAGGAATAGAGATTTTTTATTCTGAAAATATATCTCTGCTATCATCTAAATTATGTGTATTATGAATAACCTGCATGGCTGAAGACATAGATTGCATGCAAAAGTGCAATTTACAAATCCACCATAAAAAATGAGTGACCATGGACAATAGTTATTGTTATAGTGAAACAAAAGGAAAATAAAAGGAAATCATATATAAAACTCAAAACTTGAATGGCTAGATACTTTATAGAAATCTAAATTTTACTTTACTGAAAAATATTTATCAGTATGGTTACAACAAAATTCTGGTTGGTACATTTACTAAAATTTGTTCAGACTTTGTTTACAACAGTTGACAGGGCTGAGCACATTTTATATCATAACATGCCTCTACCCTTCCAACATCCTGGGCTTTTTGATGCCTTGCTATTAAATATATTCTCTTATCTCCTTTATCACATATTAGTCTCCTTTGTTCCTATTTTTTATCCAAAAATTTTAATAATTGATATGCCATAAGATTTCAACAGAAAACTTTTCTATTTTCACCCAATACACCCATATTTTGCAACTGTCTACTCCCATAACTTTCTAATCATCTTTGCACCACTAATCATTAAATTTATTTCTTTTTTCTAGACTTTCTGGTAAGAATTAGTTACACATTTCTAACTACTAATTTTTAATACCCAACTCAAATACTCTGAGAGCCTAACTCCTAAATTCCATGTCTTTTACTCTTAATTGTTCTTTCTTCTGATACTCTATAATGCTTTGAATATATTTAACATAGTCTCGTATGATTTGAAAATGACTTATTTACCAGTGTATCTTCAACTGTTACACAATGATTTTTTTTTTTTTTGTAAAAAATGCTTACTTTTTTGTTCTATACACAAGGACTGAATCACATTAGGTCTTTAATCGGTGATTTAAAACAAAAAAGATCTTCCTTACTCAAATAGTATCAGTGAGTGGCAATCATTCAGAGACAGCATAATAACTTCTTCAGCCTGTTCCTCTAGAAGAAAACCTAAAATACAGTTTTACCTAGGAACCAAATTTTTTGACCTGCTAAAGGCAAAAATGAACCTCCTAATAAATTATGCGGTAAGAATTTTAAATTTCTATGAAAGAATTTATTGCCCAGAATATCTTGGAACAAATCATTGACAAATACAATAACAAAATAATTGTGGTATGAGAACAGAGAATATTTTCTTGCTAAAAAAGTATTTTTGTGTGTAAAATCTAGCTGAATTGAGTTGGTTTTTGAATACTTAACTCTAACGAAAAATGAATTTTGATTATTGGAAAGGAAGTATCATCTTAGTAAATACTTTCAAGATTTATGATAACTATCATCAACCAGAATCACAGGGCTCTGAAAAGATGGCAAGGAGAGAAAGAGAAGTGCACAATAGATGCTCAAAATGATTGTACCATAAAGAACCCAACCTTTAAAAAACACTGTTGTAGTCTGCTTTATCACCAGTCTTTAAGAAGTCAAAACAGGTGCTGTTAATCTTCTGCCAGAACCCACTTTTCTTTCTCTGACTCTTAATGGATGAGAAGAGAAAGTGAGAAGAGTAGAGATAGTTTTCATGGACCACAGGCTGTGTAATGTTAAGAAATAGAATGAAAACAAAGAAATACCAATGCCTAAGACTCTATTTTGCTAGTAACATGTGCCAGATGCAATGGTCTATTAGCTTCCAGATAAATCTATTCCCAAATGGAGATATGTGTCATTTATAATGGGTAATTATATAATAAAATAAGTATCCAAGCAATAAGAGTAATCAGTTGGAGAATTACTTTTAGTGCCTAATGAAGGACAAACAAAATAGGAAGTACATAAAACAGAAGGGAAAAGATTAGCACAAAATATTTCTTTGTCACTAATATGTTTGAACATTCTGATAAATTTTATTTATATATTCTTCTGTTACATAGATAAAATGAGAAATTAAAATATTAAGTGATCTTTTTACATTGTGGTTTTAATATTTAATCATCAGTAGAATTTTATAAACAATCAAATAAGCAATTCATTAAATTTTGAAGAAGTAAAAATCATAATCAGCATTCCAAAGAGTAGTTTTGTATGTTCCTAGATATGATAACATCCTGCTGAGATAGTCAAATAAGAAGCAGAAATTTTGCTCACATAAAAAGAAAAAATTTAAACAACTTTTTAGCATATAGAAAAAATTCAACAACAAAGTCAATATGAACTTGACTAGATCTGTTGTCAAAACATCCTAGAGTTCTCTTGTACTTACAGATAATTACTTGAGAATCATTAAGAATATGGAGTAAGATTTCTATTAACCACACTAGCAGAATTTCATCTGGCAATTGGTCTATCAAATAAAATACAATGCGCAAATATGTCAGAATGATTAATAGAGAAAACTATTCTAACACAATCAAAGTTTCTGTATAATTTTTATTAATAAAGGAAATACAACTTTGGTAAAATAAAAAATAAAAAATTTCTACCAAATATCTCAGTGCTGGGCTCGCTGAGATATTTACACACATTTAGTCAATGAGAAGTTTCATCTGGAATGCATTACAAAATAGTCCATAAACTGAGTAATAGCAATATGATAAATGTAAAGATTTAAAGATTTTCACTAGAAAAAAATTTCTAAAAAATAATATAATTGAATCTATTTAGAAAGTTAAAAGAATCAAGGGGAGGGGTTTGGGAGGCTGAGTGAAAAAGGCAAAGGGATGAAGTACAAATTAATAGCTACAAAACAGCCACAGGGATATAGAGCACAACATAAGAAATGTAGTTAATATTATTGCAATGGCTGTCTGTTTTATGTACTTCCTATTGTGTGATGGGTGCTAGAGTAATCAGGGGATCACTTTATAAATTATATAAGTGTCTAATCATTATACTGTATATCTGAAATTAATATAAAATAAATTTAAAATTAATTTTAAAAATTGTGACACAGAACATTGAACTCTTCCATCTTAAAGAACTGCTCTGTAAATGAGACTAAGATTATCAAAACAATAGTTTCATGATAAGTGGGTGCATATATTTATCTGATAAAGTGATAACTTTTCACATTGTGCAAAGCACTCTTTTAAACAATGGAAACTCAGAGATGAATAAAGTTTGATTCTCGTTCTCCAGAGTAAAAGTAGAGTTAAATCCATACATTTTCAAATAATTGTATTAAACTTGAAAATATGTGCGTACATATATAAGTTATAAAGATGAAAATCATTTCTATTTAATGAATAAAAGAACCTACACATATTACTTTTATGCCTGAGAATTTTCAAGAAAATCAATAATGTAGAGAGAAAATAGACTTCAACACTGTTTTTCATCTTCCTGCAGTCTTTTGTCATGTAGTGAAACCAACAAAAACTTCACAGCAGAAGTGTATCAATAGGTTCAAGGAGGTTACAAGGAGGATATTGACAAGAGTAAGATAAATGTTGCACAATGGAATTAGAAAGAATTATTGTTCTCCAGAGGCCAGGGAAAAATGGAGGGACTTTGAAGTCCATTAGTGCAAGCTTGCTTTAAGTTTTATGCTGATTCTACTTATATTATTATGATGGTGAAGTGGCTACATAGATGTGATAAATTCAGTTTGGGCCAACTTTAGTTCTAAATACAGGGTCCCATCATGTACATTTATTATTAGTTTATTATTTTGAATTTCTAGATGTAGTTAATTTTTTAGAATTCAGATCAGTGAAAGGGAAGCATGGACACAGTAATTTCAAGAAATGAAAACTTTTTTTCCTATTTAGCTTTAGTGTGCATAATTTTCTTCCAGCCCTACATGAAAAATTTTAAATTATATTTAGCTTAGACAGCATTTAAATTATTTTACATTCATGAAAACACATAAATCAGCACTGGTAGCCATGAAGCCCCCTGGAAAGAAAGAGAAACCAGTTGTTATTATTTTAGGGTACTCTACAGATTGATATTTGTGTGTCAGTTGTGAAAACAGTGATCACATCAACAGTATTTTTTAGATTACAAAATTTAAAAAGCAGAGTCCTATAGTACTGACTTTTGTACATGAGCAACCTAAACTACTGGCAGCAGGTAACTTAATAAATTATACTATATCAATAACGCAGACTAGTATGAACTTGCTAAAACTATGAGATGAGGATGATTTATGTACATGCATAATGACAAACACCTGTTAAATACCATTAAGAATAAATTGAATAAAAAATATAGTATTGAAATATGGCTATAACGATATAAATATAATTTTTTACAAATTGACAAGAATGTAAAGAAACCTAATAAAACAAAACTAAACTGTAGAAGTATTTGTTGACATATTAAATTTTCATTAAAAGTTTACATTTTTTTGAGATATTATACTGCCTAAGATGAGCCTTATGGGAAAGAGATATACAGATATAATAAACTGAGAATTTTATATTTAGAGATATGACTTTATTAAGTAATTCTTTTATGTTCATAATAATGCTTTATATCTTAAATCTTTAAATCAATAAACATTAATCCAGATCTTAATATCTTAATAGACTAATAGATGTGTCCTTACTTGAGTAGTGCAAGTTTGTAGTACAAAATAAAATGTGATGAGCACAAAACTTATTTTTTGACTATTTTTTTGTTTGATAGCATATTTTGGAAAAAAAGATCTTTGGCGAGACAATCTCTTGGGTATTTCTGAGTCAGAAAGAAGAGAGATATTTCTTAGTTATGATTACAATGTATAAGGATTCATTCATTCATTCATTCATTTTTTTATTCTTCCATCCATTTATTCATTCATTATTTGACCCTTCATTTATTCAACAGTTATAATTGAACTAAAAGCTAGTGAATGAGAATTATATCCAAGTGTAAGCAGAATTGGTGGTATAGTGATGAGCATAGCTGCCTTCTAAATGTAAGCAGATTTTCATATGAACAAAATTATTAGAGTATATTTATCTATATAACCACTGAGATACAAAAACAGTCCACATAAATACATTGTATCCTAAATAACTTTATATTTGAATTATTCAGAACTCTTTACTTAAGAGTAGCCTGAGGAAAAGTATATTTTGTAATGTAAATAAGAACTTCTTAAATAATCAACAGAATATTTAATGTGATACTTTAAAAAAAAAAACATAGGATTTTTTTTGAGGAGGGGTTTAAAACAATGCCAGGAAAAAGAGGCAGCACTTATCTTTAGGAATGCTTTGTTTTAAGAGGGTATATTATCACAAACTTAGTCATTTAAACAACAGTTTATTACAGCTCTGAAGGTCAAAAGTCTGACAGGAGTTTCACTGGACTAAAATTATTGTCAAAGGGCTGCATCCTTTCTGAAGATGCTGAGACTATTTCTTTGCCTTTTCCAGATTAGAAGCATCTCACATTTCTTGGCTTGAAGGCCTTTTTTTAATCTTGAAAGCCAGCACTGTCGTATTTCTCTATCTTTCTTCTATCTCATGTCTCTGGCCTGAAAGATCCTCTGCATTTAACAATTTATGTAATTAAATTGAATTCACATAGATAATTCAGGATATTCTTTCTATTTCAAGATCAATAAATTTAATCACATCTTCAAAATCATTTTTGTCATGCAAAATAATATATTTGCAGATTGTGAGGATTACAGTATGGATGTCTGAGCAGATAAAACAGAAGAATTAACACAATGACTCACTCTTTATTGAAATAGGCATGTTCATCTTGATCTGAAAATGCACCCAACCACCAGAGAAGCCAGAGTAGGTAGGTACAGAAGTGTCCTTTGTGCTCCCAAGAATGGTTAATGTAGTTTAATGTATTTTAATAACTATCTGCTTCTGCATAAGCCTTCAGATATAGGAGCCATTAATTCTCATTCTTAAAAGGATCTGCCATCTTATGAATGTGGTTATGAATGTAAATTAATTTATCTATAAAAATTAACATTCTGTTAATTATATCTGTTTGAAGGAGAAAAAAAAGATGTCTTGTCCAAATCGTATAAAAGACATTTCTGTACCCTGGAATTTTGAACTATAGACATTTAATTTTTTTTTTCTTAATTTAAAAATGCCCTCAATATTCCACATAGATGAGGAAAGACACTATTTTTTTTCTCTCTACACATGTTTTTGGAACATGTCATTATACTAGTATTTTATCTTCTCTGTGCAATAGGAAATATATATCACTAACCCAGTGTGTCATGTTTGGATGTATTAATTGTGCAGTACCCCATTCTTGGAACTGCATACATGTGGGCTCTGTAAATTTGCATGTATGGTTTTTACAGTATTCCAGCAAATGACCATATGTATTTAGAATGACAATACTTACACTACAACAATTTTCTCACAAAGAAAGGAGTTTAAATTCAAAAGCACAATATTGACTAGTGATACCCTTGTCTCAAATGAGCATTTTTTTATTCAACATGCTTTTGTTTTAGTTCAACTAGAAATAATTAAATGTATTAGGCACCAGAGCTGTAAAAATTTTTTTAAAAGATACTTTATTCATGAAGTTACTTAAAATCTTTCAGGAAATGCAAATATGAATATTAATAATTAACCGTAAAATCTAAATAAATATTATGGAGAAAATTGTATCAAGACTCAACTTATGAAAAAAAATTACCATTATGGTCATACTAGTTTAGACCCTATAGAGCATTTGGACATTATTAAGATCATAGTCTCATAGTAGCATTAGGATTCAAGCCCTCTAAAATGTCATATATCGCTTCTCACACTGTGCTCCTGGGTGTTCCATCATGAGTGAAAGCTGAGCTAGAACAAACTCAAAGGGGAAAAACACTAGAATTTCACAGAAGCTGATCTTTCATACAAAAAAAAACAAAAACAAAAAACATAAACTTCTTTTAGCTTATGATATGTCTCCATAATATAGAAGTGGTGTGTCAATAAACAAAGTAGGCTGGATTCTAAAACATAATAATAAAAATAAATGTCTTAAGTAACTTTCTCTGTCTCTGTCTCTGTCTGTCTGTCTGTCTGTCTCTCTCTCTCTCTCTCTCTCTCACTCTTTGAATAATCATTTACAATAGATCTGCTCCATCTGTCTGGCCTTTCCTATAGTTCTTCCACACTTCTCTTTTTTTCTATTAGCAGGGATTGTCTCTCTGGCCTCTTAGTCACATCTCCTATTTCTACTAATGTGAGAAGATATAATCCACTGTTCTGTGCTTAGATGGTTTAATCTATTAAAAATTCTAAATGTGGTAAATTTGCTCTCTTTTTATTACCTTTTCAATATGACTGGGGGCAGATAAGAAAGGGAATGGGAGGAGAGAGAGAGAGAGAGAGAGAGAGAGAGAGAGAGAGAGAGAGAGAGAAAGGAGAGGCAACTAAAACTTTTTTTATTTGATGGAATTTTACTGTCCAATGGGTTTGGAAGGACTAGTAGAAGAGAGAAAGCAAAGCTATTTTAGCCCTTGGAATTCCAAGTCCTTTAATCTTATTTTTCTATATAATCTCAAAATCTTCAACCTCATTCTTTAATTTGGTTCTTGGTCAGTGGCTGAGAACATCTTCAGATTCTCCACTATCCATCTATTTTTAAAAATGTTCATCTAACTCTTATGCTTTACCTCCAATTATTTTAGATGACTAATGCATTTTCTTATACATTGTCACTTCCTTTATGCAGTAGACTCTGTTTTAGCTCATCTACTCAAGATCATTGCTCCAACAATTCTTCCTGACTTATCCTACATGATTATCTTTCACATTTTACTGTATTAGTTCTATCATTTTACAAACTTGCTGCTATTTTTTCTCTTTTAAAATAAACACACCATAAATAAATAATTGTTTTCTTGACTCTGGTTTTCCACTTTTTCCCATTAACTACTGTACCATCTCTGTGCTTACCTCCAAAGCAAAATTCCTTAACCAAATTGTCTATTTCAACTTTTCCAATTCTTCCCTTTTACTTCTCATACACTTACTCCAATGAGTTTTTCTCACCCACCACACTACCAAAACTGGTCTCATCAATAATTATGATGATTTCACATTTCAAAATTCAAAGAATAACTCTTATTTTTTTTGTTATGAAGTCTATTAACAGTATTTGATATTATTGATTATTTCTTCCTCTTTAATATAGTTTCTTAATATGGCTTCTAGAATATCATGATTATCTTCCTACCATACCAGTTGTTCTTTCTCAGTGTTAAAACCAAATTCAAAATCCTCTTTCAAATTGCCACAGAGGGCAGTGACCATGGCTATTACCATGACTATTTGGGTCAATAGTGTGCACACAGACAGTGCCTGTAATGAATATTCTGGATGCAGAGTTCCACAATAAAGAAAAATATGGGAAATATTTCTCTAGTAGATGGAGTCAAGACAAAAGATTAAAACTTTGTGATCAGTATTTTAAAAGGCCTTTTTACTTTATATGTTATGCAGAGTATTGGTTCTGTGAAAGTTATAAATGATTATTAAGGGTATTAGAAGAATTTATGTGAATAACAGCAAGTTCATACATATGATGCTTGTCTTCATAATTCAGATTAAAAATTTATAATTCTACTTAATCTATTTTTTCTATGTAGGTTTTACTACAGCATTTCAAAAAATACCAGAGATCAGAGCATAAAAAGATTTAATGGATTTTTTTCCATTAGACCATTTTTAGAGTACTCCCAATGAAAGTTCAGAACATTTTCTATAGATCTTTATGATTTTATTGGACTGAGCCATGATTATTAAGAAAAAAATTAGTCTGACACATCTTAAAACAGTAAAGAAAACTTTATTTAGGTCTATTTTGATAGATGTGAAGATTGTCCCAATAGAAGAGAGAGTATGGGTTCAACTTTAATCCAGTGAAGACAGAAGGAGGTTTATTAATTTATTAGTCAACAAGCAGAATGAGAGGAGTCAATGGATGGAAACTAACTGGAGGCATCAAGAACATAGATATGCTTGCTAAAATGACTTAAGGGGACCTTTGATAAAACTGGGATAAGCCTGCCAAAAACAAGGCCCAAGGGTGAGACTTAGTCAAAAAGAAGGCTCAGAAAAGCATGTCTAAAGTTTTGTTAGGGGGATTTGAGAGAAACATGGTGGGATGAAAGATGTCCCCAAATCTCTTCCCTTGAAACAACAAGCTGAATATCTAAAAGTCAACAAAAAAACACCCAAACTGCACACCAACACATATGAGTGTGGAATCTGTGCATAAGAGCTACCACAGGTCATAACCCCAGGAGTCAGGTGGTGGACTGGGAGAAATAAGCTGCTTCTCACAATCTGAGCTCCTTGTTGGAGGAGGTGGAAGGGGAGAAAGTGCAGGCAAGTTCCCTGAACAGCCCTGCCTCGAGAGCTGTGAGCTCCATGTGGTTGGTGGCAGTGCCAAGGCATCAACAGTTGATTTTTACTACAGTTGCAAAACCTAAGCTGAACCACAGCTCCCATCCCCCAACACAGGAGACCTCTCTCCCCATATCTTTCTGGACTGAACACTGCAGAAGAATCTGAGCTAATGCTACCAAAATTATCATTAACACTGACAGGGACTAAGACAGAGGGTAGCAAGCATGATTGAGTATATATATATATATATATATATATATATATATATATATATATATATACACACACACACACACACATTATTAAGACTTTATATAAAGCAGGGATGCGAGAAGCTTAGATGCCACCTACTGGAAATCAAAAGAAAAATTCCTACTTTGCAACAGGTGACCTTTATGTAATAAATCTTCTTACTGAAAAAAAAGCAGAACACACTTCCATTAATGCCCAGGCTGAGGAATAGTACATTAAACACTATGAACAACCAAGGTGGCAAGGCAGCTTAGAAAAAAACAGAAAACTCTCCAGAAAAAAAAAGCTTACAGATGTAGAAATAGGCAACCTGAATGCCAGATATTTGAGGAAGGTATTTCTGAAAAAACTCAATGAGATCTGAAATGATTAATTTAAACAATTTCAGGAACTGAAAAAACAACTAGACGAGCAAAACAAGTTCTTTAGCAAGGAGACTGAAACTCTCAAAAAGAACCAAATAGAAGAAAGGATCAGTGATATTGAAGATTTCTAGAAAAAAAATCAGAAGGAAGAAGAGAAAAATGAAGAGTGAAAAATAATGAAAGAGAAATACGAGAACTAGCTGATACCATCAGGACAGGAAACATAAGAATAATGGGCATTCTCAAAAGAGAGGAAAAGGAGCAGGGATTAGAAAACATTTCCAGATAAATAGTTGACAAGATTTTTCCAAATCTGAGGAATGAGCTAGAGTTTCGAATTCAAGAAGTCAAAGAACACCCAATTATCTCAATCTAAAAAAGCCTTCACCAAAACACATTTTATGAAAATTATCAAAAATTAATTACAAAGAAAAAATTCTTAAGGCGGCCATAAAAAAGAAGAAGGTAACCTATAAAAGAAAACCCATTAGATTAGCATCGAATTCTCAGCACAAACCTTACAAACCAGAAAGGAGTGGAATCAAATATTCGAGCTATTAAGGGAAAGGAACTACCAGCCTAGAGTAATGTATCTAGTTAAGCTCTTTTTTAGATATGAAAGAGAAATAAAGACCTTTCCAGACATACAAAAATTGAGGTAATTCTCCAATACGAGGCTTGCATTGTAGGAAATACTGAAAGGAGTCAGTTCAACTAAAATAAAATGACAAAAAATACATAACTACAAGTAAGGCAGCTAGCAGGCAGATAGAAGCAGAAGAGTGCAATCCTTACTAAGAACAGGGCATTATAAGCTTAAATAAGAAGAAGAGAATTGCTGTAGCGAGATAGTAATGAACGTTCAGCATACATATGGACAAATTAAGATAACAGTGACTGAAAAAGGAAGGATTCAAAGATCCAAATTCACAAGGGAAATGGAGATAAGGCATGTGCATAAAAAAATAGATGACTGTGTATATATATATGTAAACTATTACATATTCGTAATGTTAACCACACACAAAAATTCAGAACTGAAGTATATAACACAACAAGAAGAACCAGAGGCAAAACCCATAAACCCAACCCCACCCCTCAAAAACATAGACACATAAGGACAAGGCAGCAAAGAAAACACTGAGCTACAGAAAGCAAAAGATCAAATGACTATAAGAAGACCTCATATTTCAATAATCACCCTAAATGTAAATGGACTGGACTCACCAATAAAAAGGCACAGAGCTACAGATTGGTTCAAAAAAGAAAACCCAACCAAATGCTACCTCCAGGAGACACATCTCAGATCCGAAGACAAATACAGACACAGAGTGAAATGGTAGAAAATGATATTTCAAGCAAATGGCATTCAGAGAAAAGCAGGAGTTACAGTACTAATATCAGATTAAATAGACTTCAAAATAAAAAAAGATAAAAACAGATACTGAGGGACACTTTATAATGATAAAGGGAATCATGGACCAAGAAGAAATAACACTTATTAATATCTAAGCTCCCAATTAGAGAGCCCTGAAATATATAAAGCAATTACAAACAGAACTAAAGAGAGAAACAGACCATGACACTATTGTAGTATGGGACATATCCCTACATATCCCACTGTCAGATATGGACAGATAAGCCAAAGAGAAAAACAATAAAGAAATAGGATCCTTAAATGACACATTAGACCAACTGGACATAATTGACATTTACAGAACCTTCCATCCCACAACAGCTGCTTATACATTCTTCTCTAGTGCACATGCAACATTTTCAAGGATTGACCGCATACTGGGACACAGAGATAGCCTCAATATAACAGGATTGCAATCATACCAACCATATTCTCTGATTATAATGCTTTGAAACTAAAGATCAATTGTAAAAAGAAAGTGGGAAGAATCACAAATACATGGAGATTAAACAACATGTTACTGAAGAATATCTAGATTAGAGAAAAAGTAATAAAAGAGATCAGGAGATACACAGACATAGATGATAATGATAGCACAACATCTCTAAACTTGTGGGACATGGCAAATGCAGTTCTTTCATAAGAAGAACGTATGAAAGCAGAACTTTCATAAGAAGGATGTTCATATCATTACAGGCTTATCTCTAAAAACAAGAATGAGCCCAAATGAACAACCTAACACTTCATCTTAAAAAACTGGAAAAGAACAAACGAAATGTAACATCAGCAGAAGAAAAGAAATGATCAAAATTAGAGCAGAAATAAATAAAATTGAAAAAAAAGAATATAAATACTAAATGTAAAGAGGGTTGGTTCTTTGAGAAGGTTAATAAAATTGATAAGCCCCTGGTCAGACTCACTAAAGAAAAAGTGAAAGAACACAAATAAACAAAATCAGGGATGAAAGAGGAGAAATTACAACAGAAACCACAGAAATACAAAATATCATACAAGATACTATGAAAAAGTGTATAACAACCAAATTTAATAGTCTAGAAGAAATGGAAAGGTACTTTGAAAGATACAGCCTTCCTAGACTGAATAAAGAAGATCTGGAAAATCTAAATAGACTGATCAGCAGTATGGAAATGGAAACAATCATAAAAAATCTATCATAAAATAAAAGTCCAGGACCAGATGGCTGTACCAGTGATTTCTACCAAATATTCAAAGATTTAATAACTATTCTCTTCAAACTCTTTCAAAAAATAGAAGAGGAGGCAATACTTTCCAAAGCATTTTATGAAGCCAATATTACCCTCATACTAAAACCTGGTAAAGATAAGACAAAAAAAGAAAACTACTGACCAATGCCTCTCATGAACACAGATGCAAAAATCCTAAATAAGAAACTAGTGAACCAAATACAGCAACATATTTAAAAGATTATACACCACAATCAAGTGGGCTTCATCCCAGGGTCACAGAGATGATCCAACATATGCAAATTGATTAGTGCGATACACCACATAAACAAATTAAAAAATAAGATTTATATGGTCATATCAATATATGCTGAAAAAGCCTTTGACAATTTGACAATATACGGCATCCATTTATGATCAAAACATTTAATAAAATTGGCGTAGAAGGAAAATACCTTAACATAATAAAGGCTACATAAGACAAAACCTCTGCCAACATTATACTTAATGGTGAAAAACTAAAAACCTTTTCTCTAAGATCAAGAACAAGGCAAAGATTTCTATTATCACCATTTTTATTTAATATAATGTTGGAGGTCCTAGTGAGTGTTATCAGGCAAGAGAAAGATATAAAAGGAATCCAAATAGAAAACAAAAAAAGTCAAACTCACTGTTTGTGGATGATATGATTCTCTATATAGAAAACCCTAAAGACTCCACAAAACACTATTAAAAATACAGTAACATCTCTGGATACAAAATCAATGTTAAAAAATCTATAGCATCCCTATCCTCTAAGAATGAAGTGTCAGAAAAAGAAGTTTAAAAAATAATTCCTTTTGCAACAACAACAACAAAAGTACCTAGGAATAAATCTAATGAAACATATGAAGGGCCTATATTATGAAATCTATAGGACCCTATTAAAAGAAATTGAAGAAGATACAAAGAAATGAAAAGATATTTCTTGTTCTTGGATTGAAAGAATCAACATAGTTAAAATGATAGTATTACCTAAAGCGTTATATGTATTGAATGCAATCCTCTTCAAAACGTCAGCATTTTTAAAAGAAATAGAATGAAAAATCATCAGATGTGTATGGAAGCAAATCCTTCCTGAGAATAAAGAATAAGACTAGAGACATCACTCTGCCTGACTTCAAATTATACTACAAAGTGACAGTACTCAAAATGGCATGGTATTGGCAGCAAAACAGTCATACAAACTAGTGGAATAGAATTGAGAGTCCATAAGTAAGCACATGTTTATATGGGCAAATAATATTTGACAAAAATCTAAAAACATACAGTGGAGAAAGAAAAGCCTCTCCAATAAATGGTGCTGAGAAACTGGAAAGCCACCTGCAAAAGAATGAAATTAGGCTGTTGTATGTCACCATACACCAAAATTAACACAAAATGGATTAAGGACCTGACTATAAGACCTGAAACAATAAAATGCATAGAAGAAAATACAGGAACTAAACTGAAGGATCTTGGACTTAAAGAATATTTTATGAATTTGACCTCAAAGTCAAGGAAAGTAAATACAAAAATAAATGAATGGTATTACATCAAACTAAAAAGCTTCTGGTCAGCAAAAGAAACCATCAAGTTAAAGAGACGACCATCAAAACTGGAAAATATATTTGCAAACAACGCTTCCATAAGGGCCTAATATCCAAAATATATAAAGAACTCATACGACTCAATAACAACAAAAAAAACCAAATGATCCAATCAAAGAATGGGCAGAGGACCTGAACAGACACTTCTCCCTAGAGGACATACAAATGACCAACAAATGCATGATGCTCGACATCTCTAGGTATTAGAAAAATGCAAATCAAAACCACAATGAGATACCATCTCACACCTATTAAAATAGCTGTAACCAACAGAACAATTAATAACAAATGTTGGAGAGGATGCAGAGAAAAAGAAACCCTCATACACTGCTGATGGGACTGCAAATTTGTACAGTCACAATGGAAAACAGTATGGAGGTTCCTCAAAAAACTAAGAATTGATCTATCATGTGATCCAGCATTTCCTCTACTGGGTATTTACTTCAAAGACTTGAAAACCCATATCTAAAAAGATATTTTCACACCAATGTTCACAGAAGCATTATTCACAGTGGCCATGACATGGAAGCAACTGAAGTGTCCTATGATAGATGATTGGCTAAAGAAGCCATGGTATGTTACTCAAAGGAATATTACTCAGTCATAAGAAGTGATAAAACACTACAATTTGCCACAATATAGATGGACCTCAAGATAATCATGCTAAGTGAAATAAGCCAGACAGAAAAAGTTGAAAATCACAATATCACTTATAAGTGAGATATAAACCTAAAAGCAACAAATGAACAGGACAGAGTCTCATGGACATAGACAATGGACAAATGGTTACTAGAGAGTAGCGAGGAGGGTGGAGGATGGAGGTAGATGGAATAAAAGGGATCCAATATGAAAAGACAGAAAAAAATCTAACTATGGGAGATGAACACACAATCTATCTATCTATCTATACCTTAATGTTAAAATGTACAGCTAAAACTTACTAGATTTCGTTTACCAGTGTCACCATAAAAAATTTTTAAATAAATAAACAAACAAACAAACAAATAAATAAATAAATAAGTTTGGTTTGGGAAATAGTCTTTATTATACCTCTATTTATCAAAGATTTATTGACTTTCAGGTATTCCACTGATTTTATGTTTCATAAAATTACAAATGATCGATGTTAGTCAAATAATGTGATGACTTTAATAGCTCTTTTTTTAAATCACTATAGTATATACTTCTGTCTTCCAACTGATATGTGTCATTCCTGAATAAATAGGTATAAGCCTTTTCAAACCCACTCCATCTACTTATTTTTCAATTTTATTCCTGAGGTTCACTTTGCAGTTTTTAACTTTTGTTATCTCTTTGTATTACTGCTTATTTTAATCTCTATGTAGACCTTCTCCAAGTTGCTAGGGTCCATGCCAATATCATAAATCAGTGTGTTATGATGTGTTCTCAATAGAAATTTCTCTCTTAAACCCCATCTTATCTTAAAACTGAGACCTCTGATGTGCCTCAGAAGGGCATCTTGGCAAAATTATTGAACTGATATATTTCAGTTTATTTAATTTAACTGTGTTGTTAATTATAATAGTAATTTTAAATATTTCAATATTGGTTTATATATTTTTGTTTTCATTTTTTTAAAAAGTCCCCCAGTTTACCGACTTCCTTAATAAGCATATTATTAGTTTTTTAAAAGAAATTATAAAAATTGTTCTTTTCATCCTTAACTTCATAAATATGTCCTCACCCTGCCAAGCAATATTGCTAAAATCTTTTACCAAAAGTTTCAACCATTAACCTGGTTATTAAAAAAAAAACAAAACAAAACAAAAAGAAACAAAACAAAACAAAACTTTCCAGAGGAGGAAGTATGCTAGAAACTTAATAAGTCAAATGTATTGTGAGATCTGGATCTTTTTTTAGCACAGCTCGCTTTCCAATGTACGTACAACCACTTATAGACATGAAAAATGTTTCCAGTTGCCATTTGCTCTTCCCTCCACATTTATTCAATCTCTGAGTTTGATTTTTATATCAAACACCTCACTGAACATTGAATTGTTATAACCAAAGGTATTTTTTATACCACAGATTATGTGTTTAAGACCCTAAACACTTTTTCATTTTTTTTCCAGATTCTTTTTCCTATGTAATAAAATCTTGTCAATATTCTAAATAAATTCTCTCTGGAATCTGGCTATATTACAAAGCATATCTAGAATCATGATGTTACTGTTCGTTAGACAATACTTCTCTTAGTATCTCACTGTTGTATATAGGCCTATATCCTATAGCTATTTTTTTGAGTAAATGTAATGTTATTGAAACAATATATTCTTATATAACAGAACTGAGCCAAGTAGTAATAACCCAAATGTTTATATAAACATGTAAAAAATAAATTCATATTTTAAAATCTTCTAAAAAAGAAAATTTCAGGCTCAGATATTTTCACTGATAAATTCTACCATACATTCAGAGAGAAAAATAACACCAAAACTCTATAATCTTTCTCAGAAAGTAGAAGAGAAGGGAACTCTACACTAAAACCCAATACAGATAGTACAAGAAAAGACCAATATTGCTTTTGAATGTAGATGCAAATGTCTTCAAATTATTTTCAAAATAAATTCTTTAATATATAAAAATAATAATAAATCAAGACTAAGTGGTTTGATTTGCATTTTCCTTATGATTAGTAATGTTAAGCACCCTTTTATATTACCTGTTGGTTATTTGTATGTCTTCTCTGGAGAAATGTTTATATAAGTCTTTTTCCAAATTTTAATTAATTTACTTTTTTGCTACTAAATTATAGAATTTACTTATATATTTAGTATATTAACTTTTTGTCAGGTATAGGTTTTATGAATATATTCTCTCATTTCATAGGTTGTATTTTTGCTCTGACAAGGGTTTCCTTTGCTGTGCATAAGCTTTTTAGTTTGACTCAATTTTCGCTTTTGTAACATGTGCTTTTGGTATCACATACATGAAATCCTTGCCAAAACCAATATCAAGAATGTTTTCTCCTATGTTTTCTTCTAAGTGTTTTACAGTTTCAGTTTTAACATTTAATTGTTTAAATCTCTTTTGAGTTAATTTTTGTGAATGGTGCATGATAAGGGCCCAATTTCATTCTTTCTCATGTAGCTATTCAGTTTTCTCAACACTATTTGTTGAACAGCTTTACTTTCCTCCTTATGTACTCTTGGATATTTTTTGATGAAGATCAGTTGATTGTATAAGTGTGCGTTACTTTCTAGGTTATTTCATTCCATTGCTCTATATGTCTGTCCTTATGTCAGAGAAACTAACATGATATGGCTTTTATGAAAAGGAAAATTCAAAATTAAACTAACATATGACCCTGGAACCCCACTTCTGCAAATATATCCAAGAGAATGAAAATCAGGATCTCAAAGAAGTATCTATCCTCCCATGTTTATTGCAGCAATATTCACAGTAAACAAGATATGGAAACAACCTAAAGAGCCATAAACAAATGAATGGATAATAAAAATGTGGCATATCCATACAATGGGATATTATTCAGCCTTAATAAAAAGGAAGAACATTTTTTTCATATGTAACAACATAGATGAACCTGGAAGATATTATGCTGAGTAAGTTACAGAAAGATAAATAATGCATAATTCCACTTATATGAGATATCTGAAATAGTAAAACTCATAAAAGTAAATAATAGATTGGTGATTTCTAGGTGCTTAGGCTGGGAAGAAATGAGGAATTGTTGTTCAAAGAATATAAAGATTCATTTATGAAATATGAATAATTTCCAGAGGTCTTCTGTTCAATATAATTCTTATAGTTAACAATACTGTATTGTACACTTAAAAAGTTTTTAAGAAGGCAAATCTTATATTAAGTGTTCATACCACAATTTAAAAATACAAAGAACCTAGCAGAGTTTATTCCAGAAATACAAGACTGATTCATCATTTAAAATTCAGCTTAGCCTATTATTTTATAACCTATCATATTAACAAACTAAAGAAGAAATACTATCCTATTAATAAATACAAAAAAATTTTGATAAAATATAACATTCATAAATAATAAAAAAGTCTCGGAAAAATTTATAATCTACAAAAACAAAAAAAAAAACCTATATTGAAAATTACACTTAATAGTGAAAGACTGAATGCTTTTTCTTTAAGGTTGAGAACAAAGCAAGATACCTACTCTCCAACTATCCCATTTATTATTATAATGGAATTTCTTATTAAAAAAATAAAAGTAAAAACCAGAAAGGAAGAAATATTTTTTATTTATAGTATCTGCAAAAAAACTATCAAATGCTAATGAAAATTATCAAAACAAAAATAAACCTAAATAAATGAGGAAACACTCCATAATCATATATTGGAAGACAACATAGTTTCAATAATAATTTTTCCCAAACTGATGTATACATTTAATAAAATTTTGATTAAATTTCAGAAAGTTTTATTGAAGTATCTATGTGCAAATTCTAAAATGTATAGTGATAGTTCATAAAACTAGAGAAATGAAGGCAATTTTGAAAAAGAACAAAGTTGGAGGACATACACTAACCAATTTTAAAATTTTCTATGAAGCAGCAGTAATCAAAATATTCAATCTTAGAAAAATATCACTTAATCTTACAGAATAGATAGTCAATAAATAGACATATACAAATTTAGTCAAAATACTTTTGTCAGTAGTGCAAATCAATGGAGAATTTTTCCCATAAAAAGTACTGGAAATGAGAATGGAAAGATATCTGGCTATTTGTCAGACTGAAAATGCACATTAGCACTTTTTATAAGGAGTATTGGTGCTTTGTGATGAGAACTAAATATCTGTTCACGGACAACAATGACAATGGTCATTTGTATGGGGTAAGAACAACCTCGAACTGGCCTCAAAATCTCTATTAGTAACTAAAAATAAATATTCTTCCCTTACTTTCCACAATGCAGAATTACCATGGGTGAAATTTTAAAGTAATAATATATTGAAAATAAGTAGAAACAAATGCTATGCAATTGTGGTTATTAATAATCAATATTTTATTATATGATTATAATTATAATTATAATCTTTAAAATGCATAATGTTTGAACAGTTACAAGTATATTTACCTATATAAGTTCTTCATGTATCAAAATATTAAATATAGTTGTTCTTTCTTTTGTTAAGCATACATTTCTTGAAAATTTTTACTTCTAAGCCTAAGGAAAGTTTCTTTGATTTCCTTGGAGAAATGTCCTTTCAATTTGAATCTTAATAAACATTCTGTTTTGGGTAATGTCTATTTCTTTCCCACTTGTGTATCAGTTATTTTTGGCTTCTGAATAATGGTATTTAATATCTATAACTTTTTAAAAATCAATTTTCTTTCTTCTTTTCTAACCTACAGCCTTGTTCTCTTATAAAGGATTTTCTGGTAAGTAGAAATTGAGAGCTTACACAGAGACAAGCAAATTATAGAATTGTGTCTTTTAAAAGTGACGATTGGAACAGATCAAAAGCATTTATAAAAACTTTATTTTAACAAAATATAATTATATTGATAAAGCTCACTTAAAAATGTAACATTTTTAGAATGATTTTTCTATAGACTTTGAAAAACTAGCATTACAGAAAATTTGCAAGTTTTCTTTCTTTGTATATACCAATACCTTGTCTCTCCATGATTGAGCTAGACAATAAGGGGTGATGATTTTGTTCATGTACCATATAAAACCATTGATCTGAAATGCAATAGTAAAACCCAGCTTTGCATTAAATGATGTTTATTTTGTGTCTTTTTCTTTCTCCATAAGATTGATTTCTTAAAGTATGACAGTGTTCGCTTTATAAAACACTGCTGGCTTATCCCCAGAATAAGACTAAATAGGATTCTAAGGAAAATCAACTTCTTGAATAAGACATCCACATAATGTTTTTTTTTTATTGTTATTTATCTACTGTCACCCATGGCATGTTGCTTCTAAAATAAGAATTCTCCATCAACATAAAAAAAATTAATTTCTAAAACATATTCTGTAGGTCAATAATTCCTTTTTTTAAAGTCAAATTATCCAGTTTAGAGATTACAGAAAGCATACAATGCACAAAGAATAAATTCTAATTGTATGTCTAAAGATATGTTTTCAAAATCATGACTTGAATGTATTAGATGCAAAGGACTCCTACGTTCATTAGAACAAAGACCAGAAGATTGCTGTATACTGATTTTAATTGTTAGTCTTTCCTTTGTGTTGAGCGTCTTGATTTCATCATGTTCACCCATAATGACTTTAATCCAGAAGTTGACTTAAAATTTCTATTCCTCCCTAACCAATCTAACCCCTGCCACTATTGATTAAACTTTATAGTTTACTCAGAAATTACCAGTTTATATGCCTTCTAAGCTCATCTCTTTTTGTAACAGTTAGCCAGACATAGCAGAGTTCATAGCAACAAAGGTCAATAACAGTATCAACCAAAATTTCAGGAGACTGCTGCAATTAAGATTCAAAATAATGCTCTTTGCCTATGAACTAACTTGATTGCACAGTATTGCAAGATGCTTCATCTTAAAAATACAGATGAATTTTAAACATATATCATAGACAGATGTTTCTGTATTTTCATCTAAAGTACCTACTTTCTATGTAGGCAACTTCTATATGTTCCAGTAAACTCTTAACAAAACACTTTATTTCTTTATAGCTCAATATTTATACCTACGAAATATTGAAAAATGAAAAGATAGCCTCTTAAATTTCCTCTAGTATTGACATTCTTTAATTTTATGCTGTGTGTGTGTGTGTGTGTGTGTGTGTGTGTGTGTGCGCGCGCGTGCAACACATATGGAGTGAGAACTCAGTCTAATCTCAAACTACACAAAGTATAGTAGGAAACAACTGTAGCTGCACAATTCTTTTACTTATCATTAACCATGAATTATATAAAATCACATAGAAATTTGGCAAACAGTGAAACTATAGATATGTAGGGAGTACAGTTTATTCAGTATTTCCACAAATTAAAGTGGCTTTCGTAAACAGCTGGTACAGATATCTAAGTATGGTCAGACAGAAAGGCTTATAAACAACAATTCCTTCACCCCAAATTATCATTTGTAAATTTCACCTAATATTTAACCAATTTATATTTTATTTAACAATATAATAATAAATTTATGAATTAGTGGATCAAGAATTGCATTTTATAACTGCTTTATCTTGGAAGTCTGAACATATAGTTCAAACTTTATGGGTGTTTTGGTTTATTGTCTCCTATTCTGCCTCTTTGCCCTTCATCTTCTTCCTCCTCTCTTAATTTTTATACCCCTATCAACTTCCCTCCTCTCTCATTCATTATTAAACTTTAAATATGACCAAATGTTTCATAAAGGTTTAAATTCATTCCTGTTTTCATAATAGTATACATTTAATCCTTGGCATACAGTACAGGTAATGAATAAATATTTGCTGAACTAGTGGAGTACATACTTCTTTGTATTTATAAAAACAACAACAACAACAAAATACAAGAGCTTTGAACTGCTTACCAATATTGACTCAGATCACTCATATATGGGAAATGTATATACTTCTATTTAGGGATGTGTGCTTATTGAGTCTTTCAAATTTCAAAAGTTCTTATCATTCCTATCTCTAATTCAGCTTGTTTTAGTAGTACATTTTTATTCTCTTATATAGAACATTGACTATTTGTATGCTATCATCTTGCCTGGAAATATGCTTCCACTAATAAACAATGTTTATAAAAATTCAGAAATAAACCTAAATGTTTATGAAATTTTACCTGAAAATAGGTGGTGATCTTTGTTTTTTTTGAAAGAAGATAAAAGCTGGAGTGTACATTAAGTTTGATCAACAGTCATTTTTTAATGTGTGAGTTATACAGTGTTTTAAATTTTTTTAGCTAATGCTTAAAAATTGAAAAAGTTTACATAAATATCTGGATTTTTGTTTCTTATTAAACTGTAGAAGGTTTGGCCACACTAGGACTTCATTTCCAGGTTGGAAACTTTCATGTAATTTAGGCTATTATATTTCCTTTCTGAAACAAAACTAATTGGGGGGGGGGAATTTTAAACAATTGTCATTCTTGGTTATGGAGACTTAGATGTCACAATATCTGCAGCCTACAAACTGGAAACAACCCAGGAGAGCTGATCGTTTTTGGTGCAATTGTAAAAAGAACTATTTTTTCAACTACTTTTTCTGATGCTTCATAATTAGAGTATAGGAAAGCTATAGATTTTTTAACATTGATTTTGCATCCGGAGATGTTATTGTATTTGCTTATTGTTTCTAGCAGTGTTCTTGTGGAGTCTTTAGGGTTTTCTATATAGAGAATCATGTCATCTACAAACGGTGACAGTTTGACTTTTTCCTTTCCTATTTGGATGCCTTTTATATCTTTCTCTTGTCTGATTTCACTTGCTAGGCCCTCCAATGTTATGTTGAATAATAGTGGCAATAGTAGACAGCCTTGCCTTGTTTCTGATCTTAGAGGAAAGGTTTTTTTGTTCTTCATCATTAAGTATAATGTTGGCTGAGGGTTTGTCATATGTAGCCTTTATTATGTTAAGGTACTTTTCTTCTATACCAATTTTGTTAAATGTTTTGATCATAAATGAATGCTGTATCTTGTCAAAGGCTTTTTCAGCATTTATTGATATGATCATATGATTCTTATTTTTTAATTTGTTTATGTGGTATATCACAGGAATCAATTTGCATATGTTGAACCATCTCTGTGCCCCTAGGATGAAGCTCACTTGATTGTGGTGTATAATCTTTTAAATATGTTGCTGTATTTGATTCGCTAGTATCCTATTAAGGATTTTTGCATCCGTGTTCATAAGAGATATTTCATCTGCAGTTTGTGTGTGTGTGTGTTATCTGTACCAGGTTTTGGTATCAAAGTAATGCTGGCCTCTTAAAATGAGTTAGGAAATGTTGCCTCCTCTTCAATTTTTTGGAAAATTTTGAGGAGAATAGGTATTAAATCTTGTTTGAATGTTTGGTAGCATTCACTTGTGAAGCCATCTGGTCCTGGACTTTTATTTTATGATAAGTTTTTGATGATTGTTTTAATTTCCATACTGTTGATCAATCTATTTAGATATTCCAGATATTTTTGATTCAGTCTAGGAAGGTTGTATTTTTCTAAGTACTGGTTTATTTCTTCTAGGTTATTAAATTTGTTATTACATCCTTTTTCATAGTATTCTTGCATGATCCTTTGTATTTCTGCAATGTCAGTCATAATTTCCCCTCTTTCATCCCTGATTTCTGTTTATTTGTTTCCTTTCTCTTTTTTCTTCATTGAGTCTAGCCAGAGGTTTGTCAATTTTATTAACCTTCTCAAAAACTAGCTCTTTGTTGTATTTATTTTTTCTATTGTTTTTTTTTGGGGGGGGTTGTAGTTTTCAATTTTAGTTATTTCTGCTCTAATTTTGACCATTTCTTTCTTTCTGCTAACTTTAGGCCTCATTTGTTCTTTCTTTTCTAGTGTTTTAAGATGAAATGTTAGGTTGTTCATTTGGGCTCATTCTTGTATTTGGAGATAGGCTTGTAATGATATGAACTTTCCTCTTATGACTGCTTTTGCCACGTCTCACAAGTTTTGATATGTTGTACTATCATTATCATCCGTTTCTCTGTATCTCTTGATCTCTCTTTTTATTTTTTCCCTGACCCAGTTGTTCTTTAATAGCATGTTGTTTAATCTCCATGTGGTTCTTCCTGATTTCTTTTTGCACTTGATCTCTAGTTTCAAAGCATTATGCTCAGAATATATGGTTGGTATGATTTCAACCCTCTTATATTTGTTGAGGCTATCTCTGTGTCCCAGTATGTGGTCATTTCTTGAGAATGTTCCATGTGCACTAGAGAAGAATGTATAAGCAGCTGTTTTGAGATGGAAGGTTCTGTAAATGTCTAATATGTCCAGTTGGTTTAATGTGTCATTTAAGAATGTAATTTTCTTATTGTTGTTCTGTTTGGTTTATCTCTTCATATCCAACAGTGGGGTATTTAGGTCCCCTACTAAAATAGTGTTTTGATCTGTTTCTCCCCTTAGTTCTGTTAGTAATTGCTTTACATGTTTTGGGGCTCCCTGATTGCGAGCTTAGATATTAATACGTGTTATGTCTTCTTGGTGCATGATTCTCTTTATCATTATGAAGTATTCCTCAATATCTTTATTTACCTTTTTGATTTCAAAGTTTATTTCATCCAATATTAGTACCACTACTCTCTTTTTTCCTTTGAATGCTGTTTGCTTGAAATATCATCTTCTACTCTTACACTGTGTATCTATATAAATCTTTGGAGCTGTGATGTGTTTCCTGGAGGCAGCATATGATTGGTTTTCTTTTTGATCAGTCTGCAACTCTGTGCCTTTTTATTGGTGAGTTCATTCCATTTACATTTAGGGTGATTATTGAAATATAAGGTCTTCTTATAGCCAGTTTATCTATTGTTTTCTGGTATCTCGGTGTTTTCATTGCTTCCTTTTTCTTGTGTTTCTGTTTTCTTTATTTTGGTTGCCTTTTGTAGTTTTTTTCTCTGATTCTTCTTGTTTTATGTTATATAGTTGGTCTGAATTTTTTATGCAGTTACCATTATGCATATGTAAAGAATAGTTATATATATTCAGTGGTCCGTTTTCTTCTGCATGTGCCTTATCTTTTTTCCTTTTGTGAATATGGATCTTTGAACGCTCCCCTTTTCAGTCATTGTTATAACAATTTGTCTCTATGTATGCTGAACATTCATTACTATCTTGCTATAGCAATTCTCTTCTTATTATTTAAGCTTATAATGACCTGTTCTTAGTAAATTTTGCACTCCTCTGCCCTGATAGTCACTTTAGGCCTAATTATGTGTTTTTATTTTGTGTTGTTCTGCTATTTTGTTTTAGATGATCTGAACCCTTTCAGTATTTCTTGTAGTGAGATTTCATACTGGAGAATTCTCTCAATTTTTGTATGTCTGGAAAGGTCTTAATTTCTCCTTCATATCTAAAAGAGAGCTTAGCTGGATACATTATTCTAGGCTGGTAGTTCTTTTTACTTAATTTAAATATTTGATTCCATTTCTTTCTGGCTTGTAAGGTTGCATTGAGAAGTCCAAATGATAATCTAATGGGTTTTCCTTTATATGTTACTGTCTTTTCCAAGTCTACCACCCAACACCGAGAGTTCTAACCTCTGGTAACTCTTATGCACAGATCCCACACTCAGACATGCTAGTGTACAGTTTAGGTGTTTTTGTTGAGTTTTATATGTTCATGTTATTGTTGTTTCAAGGGGAGAGATCTGAAGACGTCTCTCTCTCTCTGCCATATTTTCAAAGGAACTCTATTACTATTTTTAAAATAATGATTACTACAGTATTGATACTTATTTCCACTATAGAGTCATTTTAAAAAGTGTTATTTTCTTCCTTTCCAAGTGATTAGAAATTTGGGGGCATTTTTTGTGATTAATTTCCATTTTTATTGGAAACCGTTTCTGATAATTTGGGGTTCTTCTAGGAAAGGATTATTTAAGCTTTGCCTTACTCTTGCCTCTACTTTTTGAATTATTATTAAAGTTTATAGTTGAAAGAAATCTATCACTAGAGTCTATGTTGACATTTAAACCTGTGTGGTGAAAAAAATTGGTGGCAGCTGTAAGATTATCTTTCACATCCATGTATTTTAATGGCTAAGGCACTATTTGACAAGAAGAGATGAGTTTGGAAATATAATTGTAATTTGATGCTGTAAATGGTTTCCTATACATCCTTGATATGAATCGGTAAAAGTCTCAAAGATATTACAGTGGAGAAGTCTTACCAATAGAATAAGGAGTAAATGAATTTAGTCTCAGAGGACTGGCCAAGGAGATAATCAAAAAATGCTAATCAAAAGAAAAATTAGTAAGCAAAACTATTATTTTGTGATTTTTACTAGTATCCATGCTAAAAACTAGAAAACTAGATTTCTATAGGACCTTGTCATGGCATCATAGAGAAATAATGTAATGACTTGCAAAGTGACTCAAGTATAACCTGTAAGGACCTTAAATATAAGTAAATAGAGCCATGATCAAGAGACTTTGAAATCTACAGTGTATTCTGTTAAACAGCTGAAGCATTCTACAGAGAAGCTAGAAGATGCCTGATGAATTTTTGCTAGTATGAAGTCTAAGCATAAATGATCAGGAGAGTATAGCACTAATTTTAAACATGGCCAAATAGTATATTATTTGCGTAGGGTGTATTAGTCAGAGTTCTCCGGAGAAATAAAACCAATAAGAAGTGTGTGTGTCTGTGCACGTGTGAACGCACACATGCACACACTCAAACACACACACACACAAACACCAAGAGAGAGAGAAAGAGAGAGTGAGATTTTAAGAAATTCAGTTTATATAATGTGAAAATTTGGTAAATTCAAAATCTATAGGATAGGCCAGCAGGCTGGAGAGCCAGAAAAAAGATTTTGAACTGGCAAAATTTTTTCTTGCTCAGAAGAGGTCAGTCTCTGTTTTTCTTGAGTCCTTCAATTGATTAATTGATTTCCTCCCTCCTTCCCATATCATGGGTGGTGATCTGTGCATACATAGAAAGAGAGAGGGAGAGAGAGCTATGATGTCTCTTCCTTATAAAAACACCAGCTCTAATGGAATTAAGCCCCATTCTTATGACCTCACTTAGCCTTCATCATCTCCTAATAAGCCCTCTTTCCAATTACGGTCACACTGGGAGGTAAGCTTCAACATATAAATTTGGAGAGGAGAACACAATTTAGTCTATAGCAATAGATATCAAAGATTAAAAACAGATGATTCTCTTTATTGCTTCATCCATTCCTTGTATAGTAAAACTGTTCAAGTACAACATACTAAGTGTGACTAGTGTACTATAATGGACTTTTCAAATATCTTTTTCTTTTCTACCTCAAAGTCTGCTAAGGCACAATATGCATTTTTATGGATGATATTCAATATATATTTATGGTTTTTGCCATGAATTTATTTTAATTTGCCAACATATTATGATAATCTGATACTGCAGGATTCCAATTTGATAACTCTAAGAGTAACTTAGGGTAATAAATTGATAATTGTATGATGATTGTCCTCTAAGGAGTAGGATAAGAGAAGTTAAGGACTCTAGACGCACTTGTTAATATGCGACAAACACAGACTACTTAAGTTCATTGCAAGTAAACTAAGGGTAATCACAGTGAGGGCAGCTCTATTACCAAGCATCAGGGGGTACTCTGAATTCTTTATTTGTTGAATCTCATGATACCTTTATTAGAATGGCACAAATGGGAAGCTCTGACCAGATTGATGTTATTGTATGCCCTAGGAGTAGGCAATAGAGTCAAGCAGAGAACCCCAACAAAGAAGGAATAATACATGGATAAAATAAAAAATGGATAATACATGGAAATAGAAGGTTAATGCAAATAAGGAGTGGATGGTTATTATTTTAGGAAAGAACACTATATTTGCCAGAGTGTAATATGTTTTGTGAATGTGGATGGAATTCCTTTAATAACAGCAGTAACAGAATCTGTAGTGGTTTGTTTGTTTTTTGTTTTTTGAAGTGGTCTTACAGTTGGTACAGTATTTATGTATTATTTTTAATTCTCTAGAGCTGTAGTGAAACTGCTATCAAGCAACATTTTGGCACATACAGTCTGATATACATAATTTATCCACAATATTTTTATGTAACTTGAAATATGCTTGAGTGCATATGTATACCAATATAATGATTTCCCAAAGCCAACAATACATATCATGGTGTGACCTCCAAAAAGCAAACCAAGCCATATTAGCCTTTTTGTTTCTTTTCTTTTCTTATTTTTATTTTTGAAATTCTTGTCTTTATTATTCAACATAATATCTAAAAATATATGAGGTTATAAGACTCTAGTGGAGTGAGACATTTCAAAGCTCATGTGGATCAATGCTATTTGCAAGACGAATCAACTGATTCTTACAAAGATAAAAAGTGATGCTTTCAAAATTAAATAATACATTTACTCACTTCTTTTATTTAACAAATATTGACAATTTATAGTGTGTTAAGAGCTAGGGATGAAATGGTGAAAAGGGCAGACATGATATTTCTATTTGTTTTCAGCCACAAATCTATGGCTTAAAACAACATGTTAAAACTTTATTATGTTATAGTTCCGAAGGTCAGAGATCTAAAATAGAATTCATTTGTCAAGAAGTTGGCAAGGCTATGTTCCTTTTTGGATACTCTATGTAAAACTGTGTTTTTTTTTTTGTCTTTTCCGGCTTCTACAAGCCACTCACTTTTCTTCTCATACCCCTCTTCCATCTTCAAAGCCAGCATAATATGACTTTAATCTGACTCTTCTACCTCCGTCAACCACATTTAAAAAAACTTGTAATTACACTGCACCTATCTATACAATCCAAGATAAGATCATGAAAGTCCACTGATAAGCAACTTTAATTCCATCTGCAACTTCATTGTCCCATTACCATGTAACATATTCACAGATTCTAGGGATTAAAACTTTTTTGGGGGTGTATAATCTGTGTACTATAGTATTATTTATAAAACTTAAAGGTACACCAATTTTATATGCATATTTTCTGACTCATAGATTTTTTTTTATTTTTTTTAATTTAAAGCCACATAATATGCTTTTATTGTTTTAAATTTAATGTAATATACAAATACAATTAATAGTCCTAAATTCAGCAACAATCTGTAAATATTTATCATTTGTACGTCTCGCAATCTGTTTGTTACCAACAACACCATACTACTAAATAACCTCAGTATAGTACCAACATAAGTCAAGATGATATTATTTTTGTTTCTGCTTTACAAAGGAGAAAACAATTATGACTTGGAAAAATTTTGTGGTTATTCCAGCTCACATGGCTAGAAATATTAAAACTATAAACCACAGTTTGTAAAGCCTTTGTATTCTAACCTAACTTCAGATTTCTGTATACCTTTATAGATTGATTTTCATTAATCTGAATATGGTCACTAAAAGATAGTTAATCCATAGTTGAGAAGTGAATCCTCTGGGTTCAAATCCAGGGTATATTTTTTGCTAGTTTTGAAATACATTCCTTGAACCCCCATGTGCCTAAATTTCTTTATTAGAAAAACTTCATAATAATAGGCTAAGTATAATAAAAAATAAATTATGACATATGGTATGTTTATAAATATGGCATAATTTGTATTCAATAAATATCCATTATTTTTATTATTACTAAGCTAAAATTTGAAATATAATGTTAACCATTTTGTTGCATAAATTATCCATGAAGCCAAAATTTTAGTTAAATTCACAGTGATATCAGCACTTCATTAGGCATCATGAGTGCATAAGAGGATCATAAATTAACACATGCTCTGTGCCAAGCTTGGCACTATTAACTTGCCAGGATCAGCTAGAATGATTTCTTAGAATGAATTTAGTTCAACCATATTGCAACTCCACAGGCTGATCCTCCAGGCAGAACAAGTGTGAAGGTTCAGTTCCAGCAAGATAACCACTTACTCCTCTGTGCTTGACTAAAGAAGAATCACCATTGGCAGGGAAGACTGATGAAACATTCTTAAGATTCTCTGTGGAAAAATTTCAAACAGGGCTGCATAGACATTGACCACTGGGAAACCTTTTCGTTTTGCAGACCACTGAAGCAGGCAATTGCCATTTGGAGCCAAGTGTCTTAAAGCTGATGAAAGAAGAAACAGAGCCTGCAAAATAATAGTTTGTATCAGACATGACTCTCCAGAGGCCAGTGGATGGATGAGCATAATCACTGAGAGATTCCAAAGGCACAAGGTCATACAGACAGAACTCACTATTAAACTTGATATTACTACTTACTTACAATCATGTGGCGTGTTATAATTAACAAAGCAATTTCCTAATTGTTACCCCAATAGACCTTTACAATAATACTGTGAGCTAGGAGGCAGTTCTCATTTTATAAACTGGGAAACTGAAGCTAAGAGAGTTCAAGTTAGGTGCCCAATTCAAGAGATACTAAACAGCCAAACCATATCTAAAAGACAGATTTTTAAAAATTCTACTTTAAGAATCTTTTTATTACACCAAGTTTTATTTCATGTAAGAAAACAACTGTGAATTCTCCCATAAGAAATGACACAGATAGGACAAATAATAAAGGTAAACATGCAGAGGATATTAAGCCGCTGAGAAAGTATAGTTACTGAAAGTGTTTTAAACTGAATCTTTAGATGTATTCTCTCAGTCAATAGAAGTATTTTTATGTTCTAACAAATAAAGAAAACTTATTGACAATCAAAATTTCTCTCCGGCTATCACACAGACAGTATTGCTTATCTTTGTTTGACAAATTCAATTTTATGAGTAGTCATTAAATGGTATTTAGAGTGGTTGAGTAGAGTTTACCTGTGCAATTTCTGTATCTGTTGTTTAGCATAGAAAGAATGTTTTGTAAATCCCTACATGTGAGATAAGAAATTATTTTTCTCGTGACTGAGATATCATTTATAGCTGCTCTGTTTGCAAGATCTTTGGACTGCACATGGGTATGCACATACCCATAAATCTTTAACAAAATAAATAAATAATCTCCAAAGTGCTCTAGTTTTCTAGTTTTTAGGTACTGCAAATAAAATTGTCATAGACATTTATATGCAAGTCTTTCTATGCTCATATGTTTTTATTTACTTTGGGTAAATATCTAGGAGTAAAATAGTATGATTATATAGTAGTTGTATGTTTAGCTTTTTAAAAAACTACCAAACTACTTCACAATTTAGTGGTACTATTTTATGTTCACATGGGAAATGTATGAAAGTTCCAGTTTCTTCACATCTTCACCAGAACTTGGTATGACTAGTCATTCTAATAAGTGTGTGGTGGTATCTTATTGTGATTTATTTGCACTTCCCTAATTATTAATGATATTGAGCATTTTTCATGTGCTTATTTTTCATCCTAATATTTTCTTATATTAACTGTCACTTCAAATATTTTTTCCTTTTATAATTGTGTAACATGTTTATTTATTAAGTTAGATATTCTGCATTTTTTCCATATGAATTTTAGAATCAGCCTGAAAATTTCTATAAGAAAAGTTTTCCAGGATTTTATTTAAGATAATGTTGAATCTACAGATTAATTTGAGAGAATTTACATTTTTGCAATTTGGGTATGCCAACCCATGAATTTAGTACACTTCTCAATTTATTTAGCATCCTTTTAAATTTTCCTCTTCCATGATTTCTAGTTTTCAGTGTGTATGCCTTGCACATACTTTGTCAGATTTACTTCTAAGCATTTCATATTTTGATGTTATTGTTAATTATTCTTTTTTTTAGGTCTTCAATATATTTATGCTAATTTTCTGCTTATTATTATATCATTTATTGGGAGGCCAGAATTGAAATTAATCACTGTAATTGTGAATTATTTCATGTTTCTATGCAGTTCTACCAGTTTTTATTTCATGTATTTTGAAGCTCTGCTATTAGGTATATAAATATTTAGGATTATTATTATTATGTTCTATTGAAAGGTTGACCTTTTATCATTACTAAAATACTTTTATATCTGTTAATATCCTTTGAAATGTACTTGGTTAAGTGTTAATACAGCCACTGAATAATAGCATTATATGTAGTTGTCCATCCTTTTACTTTAAACGATTTTGTTCTTTTTGTTTAAGGTTTATTTCTTTCAGGTATTTTATAGCTGAGTCATTTTTTGTGACTTTCATGAAGAGATTTTATTTTATTCTTGAAAAATACAGAAATTGTTAGCTTTTCCATAATTTTAAAAGTCGAATTAAAATAAATTTTGCAGAATTGTTTGCTCTTTCTTTGTCTACAAGTAAAAATGTGTATTTCTCAATTAGATTTATTATATGAACTTCATTTTATTTTCTTCTATACATTTTAGAAATACGTATATGCTAAAATGAGGTTACTGTGACATATAGGATTTTCCTTTGCTTGTGTTTTTCTTTTCCAAAAGCCATATGCTAGATAATTTTGTTTTACTGGTAAAACCTATAAAGAAAATTTCTGTGAGCTTTTTACTCCTAAATGTTCCCAGCTAAGCCAAAAAACCTGTTGCATTCTGAGAAAGACTTGTCTTTCTTAGCTGAATGATAGAAAAAGTAGAAAAGTAAATGTTGAATAAAATAGTTTAATTTTATTAACAATGGCAAACTCAATTTCTAAATTAGCAGAATATATTCTATCACTAGTATTGAAGACATGATTAATTCCCATATTATTAAGATTATTTTATTTAATATTATTAATATTATTACCATTACATTATTAATATTATTTCTGACATTATAATATAAAATACTTTATGAGATATAATGTAATCCATAGAAAAAACTGAAACTTAAACAGTAGTCAAGGTTTAAAAATCAGCAGGTCTACTAAATCACTTCTATATTTTAAAAACCTGCTGACATTTGTTATTACATCCTATATTTAGAAAAGTAAGAAATTAGATTCCTCCTTAAAAATCAGTCTATGATGCCTGTACTTAGTTTCCTGTGGTTGCTGTAACAAATTGCCACAAACTGGGTGCTTTACAACAAAAATTACTCTCCCACTATTTTTGAGGCTAGATGTCTAAAATAAAAATACTGGTGTCAGTAGAGCTGAACTCTCTGGGAAGCCTTTAGGGGAGTATTCTCTATCATCCCTTCCAGGTTGTAGTGGCTCCAGGCATTCCTGAGCTTGTGGCTGTATAAATCCAAACTCTATTTTCATCTTTACATGGCCTTCTTCTCTGGGTTATATCTTCTCTTCTTCTGCCTCTTATAAGGACACTTATCAGATATAGGGCCCATCTAGATAATCCAGGATGATCTCACCTCAAGATCTTTAATGTCATAACATCTGCAGAAATCCTTTTTTTAAGTAAGGTCACATTCATGGGTTCTGAAGTTAAGATGTGAATATGTTTTTTGGGGGGTCATAATGCAACCCACTACACTACCTATGTACATGCTTTTTCCCTATAATGAGGTCTCAAAATTAAATTTACCTAAAATCTAGATTAGCTTATATTTATATTAAAAATATGACTTTATTTACCATGTTATTAAAGCTGAATAAAGAATTGCTTTTCTTTCATCCTCCTCAGAAAACGACTCTTTTTTCATAGCATTGTGAACATACAGATTTAAATGTGTTTTATGGATTTTATCCATTACATTTATATAATTGAAACTCAAACCATTCTATCTTTGGTCAGCGAGAATCTCTTCAAGTAAATATCTGATTCCTCTTGATATGACCATAGTATTCTTTGACACTTTCCTCACCATGTTATATGACAAGATATCCCAGGATCAGCCATTTCCCCAAGAAGAACTGATTTATTTTAGCACGAGATGGTATTTCAAGATCAGAATCTAGGAGCTAGTGATACTCATTGCATCTGAGGTGTTCATTGTTTCTAGACCTTTTTGGTGAATGAAGCTAAAAATTATGTGCATGCTTGTTCACACCTTATTTCCTCAACAATCTTAAGTATATTATTCTACCTTTATCTGACCTAAAGTACTGTTGATAAATTTTAATAATAATCTAATTTTATCATATGTCCAAGAATTTTTTTTCAAATAAAATAAAAAGATTTTATATGTTGGTGTTGGCCATTCTAAGTTAAAATTTTTAAGTACACTATGTCTTTTTAAAAATGTAGATCCATTATAATTTTATGTCCAGAAAGTTTTCTTGAATTACATAGGTTTTAGTATAGTTTAATTTCTTAGTTTGGTTTTTGGTTCTTTTCTGCCTATCTTCAAAATTTGGTAGTATTTATAAATTTCTTTGTATCTCTTTTTTCATTTCCTTGTAAACACATTTCCTCTGTTTCACTTTATATTCCTATTAAGGCATTATTGGTTTTGTTTGTGAACTTCCATGTCCCTATTACTCCTTTATGGAATTATGTTTATTTTTATTTCTTTTCTAAGACTTGTCACTTAGTTCTTAGACTTTCAAATCCTAATTAATAAGCTCTTAGTTCTGTCGTTATGTGTTGTTCAAATATTTGTCTTGGAAGCTTGCTTTCTGAGATTTCAGAATTCTGTTTCTGAGATTTCAGAATTTTGTTTCTGTTACCCTTATTATTCTCAATCTGGTAATTTCTCATCACCATGGGATTCTGTACTGGACTGAGTCTTAGCAGTCAGTTTTACAAATTCACAGGAGACAGACAGCTTCAGCCCTTTCAATCTTAGCACAGACCTCTTATATTCCTCATTTGCCCATGACTAGATAGGCCAAACACCGATATATTTTTTATTTTTTTTTATTTGTTTATTTTTTTTCTCCTCGGGTCTATCAGATACCTCCCCATTGCCACTTCCTTCTTTTTCTCACACAGATAATACTATTCAGGTCTAGTAGCTGTTGGTGGTTTGTACCCTCCTGTTTTTATTTTACAGTTTGTAGTAATACCTTGTAACCTAGTAACATTTTTAATGTTGTACTTTTCACCCTTCGTGTTGTCTTTATTCTGTCTGTTTTTATATCAGGATTTGAAGATATTGAAAAATTACTGTTTTACTGACATCTCAGAATCCTAATGTCTTGAATTTTTTTATTTTTACATTATATCTTTGCAATTAAGCCTCATGAATAAAAGTAGCCACATTTCATTTTCTCTGACATATAGCATACAGCTATATAAATTTGCAAACAATGCATTTACCCATTTTTCAAGTTAATTTATCTTAAAAGGTTTGGTGTTACAAAATGCTTTCGTGAATATATATATATATATATATATATATATATATATATATATATTTTATAACTCTGCTAAGTACACACATAGAAAACCTTCTCTAAGGCAGTGTAGCTCAAAGTTGGTGCAAATTTTGGAGAGAACAGGAAAAAATCGGAGGGAGTATAACACTAAAAAATATGATAGGCTGATCTTTTTTTTTTCCTGATGAAATTGAAAGTTATCTAAAAGGGACTATTTCCATTGTTGGATTAAAATTTTAAATTAGGTAAGACTAAAATTATTTTTGTCTAATTATTAGAATGGGGATTGTGAAGAAGACCACAAAAATTATAGAAAGTATTAAAGAGCTATATCTTTTCTGCATATCTTAGTTATACTATAAATAAATTTTATAACCCTTCTATGTATAATTCTCTTGGCTCTGTAGTATCCATTAGAGTTAAAATCTTTGAAAACTCCTTTATATATATGGTTCATAACTTCAGTATCATTTTCTACTTTCTTTCTTTTTTTAAGAAAAGTTCTAACCATATAAAGAATAGGTAGTCAGATGTGTAGACATGGCTGGGAATAGGAGTAGAGAACACAGTGACTACAAAGTGCATGACAATGCACATGTATTATCTACACTGTAGAAATTATATTTTCTGAAACAAATTGGAAGAGACAGAAGCTGCAAAAAGACTTATAGGGATGAAAGTGAGAAAGACATTTACTTGAACTCAAAAGACTTTTCATTTAGTGACTTTCAAATGGTTGGCAGAGGGTATTGTAAATAACACCTATATGATCTAGGAAATAGACCAATCTAACATGAGATGATAGATGGCAAAAAAACTTCTACTTTTTTAAAAAAAATTAACACATAGTTGAGCTGCCTGGCTAGCTCAGTTAGTAGAGCATTAGACTCTTAGAGTATAATAATATACAATATTATATTAGTTTTGGGTATAAAACAAAATGATTTGTCATGTATATTCCTTACAATGCGATCACCTCAATAAATCTAGTAACCATGTCAAAGTTATTATGACAAAACATGAGCTGCCTGGCTAGCTCAGTTCGTAGAGCATTAGACTCTTAGAGTATAATA
>PVKZ01003753.1:0-115601 GCA_004027375.1 Macroglossus sobrinus | reverse complement strand
TGATGGAGGTGGTGATGGTGATGGAGATGGTGATGGAGGTTGTGATAGTGATGGTGATGATGATGGAGGTGGTGATGGTGATGGAGGTGGTGATGGTGATGGCGATGGCGATGGTGATGGTGTTGGAGGTGGTGATGGTGATGGCGATGGCGATGGTGATGGTGATGGTGATGGAGATGGAGGTGGTGATGGTGATAGTGACAGTGATGGCAGTAGTATTGCTACTGATATTGGTGCTGGTGATAGTGACGTTTGTGGTGATGGTAGCAATGGTGGTGGAAGTGTGGTGGTGGGGATGATGATGTTTGGTGATGACGGCAATGCTGACCAGAATGCAGCATGACCAACTCACCTAACACATGAGTCCCTGGATTTAAATTCTTTTCAGATCTGCCGGTTGCCATCTTGTGTGCCCCTTGGCAAGTGACTTAAACTTTCTTTGTTTCAGTTTTCTCATCTGTAAAATGGGGGCCATGCTATTGGTTGCCAGTCATTATGATGACTAAATGAATTACTATTTGTAAAAGAAATAATACTTCATTTGTTCTAATAAACACATCCTCCAGTGAACATAGAGAGCGTTCGTTAAATGATAAGGCAGCACAGAAAGTGGCCTTAGAACATCGACGTAGTGGCTTACAGTCGGCCCACTTCTTTCTTCTCAACTTCGCTCTTCATAGCGGGCAGGAAGGCTGTCCCCCGCCAGCCCCTGCACTGCAGACCCACCCCCATCTCTCCATGTGTTCTGAGTATAACAGGTGTGTGGTGAGCCGGAGTTCTGGCAGAGTGCAACATGAAAAAGACTCCCAGTAATTATAAAAATAACAACGAGGACTGCTTAGCGAGGTAGGCAGATGAGCACACCACTAGCCAGAATGATAAATAGCGCCTGCAAATGTTAGGTCCCAGTGGGAGTGTGGGAACATATGGGGATAAACCACAGAAAGTTGGGCATCACTGGTAAGTTTTCAGCGGTTAAGAAAGGCCACTCGAGTGCCAAGTTTGATATTTTTTTCTGTTTTTTTATCCTAATTTTAAATCCTTCAGTTCCCTTTCATCCCTTTGTTCTATTTCAGTCCTAAAAGGAGCGTTCTCTTTGAGGCCAGCCACCAGTCAGTCTCCAAGGAAGTGAGGGCTGGGTAGTAATCCTAAAACAAACGGCCACCCTACAATTTGAATTTCCACGCTGAGCTCTATGCAGTATGGTTGGGGGAGATGCAAACGAACACAGTAACTATTTCAGGGAATGAGGACTTGTTGAGTTCAGATCTGTGATAGGTGGGAGTGCAGGAAAATGAGCACCTAAAAAACAAGCCGACCAATAAGTTTATAAACATTTGTAGAGAAACAAATGGCTCTCTCTGGCCCACATTGTTTAAAGAGACGTGGACAGTGGTAGGTTGATTTCGGGCTGGAGTTTCTGTGGCCGGGTCTGGATGTAGTTTAGAGATTGTGCAATCTGTGGTTCTGAAACAGAGGGATTTCTCTGGAAGGAAAGTTTGGAATTCTTATTCATCGCCCAGGCATTTTTTTTGTTTTTTAACTAGGAAGAGGTTTCTACAGAGAGGCAAGGTTTGTAATGTGGGCACCTGAGTGGCAATGCAGGCTCCTGAGTAGAGGTCCAGGATTCCTTCCTTAGCAAATACATCAACATCCTTGGTAATGCAAAGCATGCAGGAGAGAGGAAGTAGGATTTAGAATCAGACGGCCATGGCTTTGGCTAAAGTCCTCCCACTCAGCTAGCCAGGAAGGGCATGAACTCTGAGTTACGCTTCTTCGTTTGTAGAAGGGGGCTCTATGAGTACCAATACCCAAGGACTGTGAAAAACATCAAATGAGTTACAGTCTCTAAAGTGTTTAGCACGGTGTTTGGCTCTGAGCGAGTTCTGCGTTCCTTTAAAACAAATAAACAAAAGGTGTCTTCTCTGACTTCCTTTTATGCACGTGTGTGTGTGTGTGTGTGTGTGTGTGTGTGTGTGTATCTGTGTATCTACTATTCTTACCATCACTGTTGACTCAGTTCATAATCTATCAGTTGCAAGGGACAGAAACCCACCTCAAACTAGCTTGAGCCAATATGAGGGTTTATTGATTCAAGAAACTGGGATATTTGGGATCAACCAGGGATAAGTGAGCAGTTACTTAAATGCCTGACATTCATGGAAAAGGAGGCGTGTCGAAAGAAATGGTCCTGCTAAGATATAAGCACCTCGAATAAGGCTCCCACACATAAAAGCAGACCGAAGCCCAAGGGATATTTTAAGTGCATTGCTGCATTATTTAGAGTACTCTCCACAATAACCCTGTGAGGAGAGTATTAGTACCTCTAAATATATCAATGAATTAATGGAGATTCAGAGAGGTTAAGTAACTTGCTCAAGACAACAGAGCCAGAAATTATCAGAGCCAGCATCTGCATCTTAGCTTAGTATGGCCCCAGTGCCCAAATTCTTAGCCGATATGATATATCTCTATTATAATAAAAATTAAAATAACTTTTTATTAGTTACTTGGAAACCAGCAGACCTATAACTTTTTAAAAAAATGTATTTCCTAGATATGCAGCATAGCAGAGAGATACCTGACTCAGTAGCAAGGTGCACCGCTCACAAGCTGTGTGATCTTGGGCAGGTTGCCTCGCCTCTCTGTGCTTCAGGTTGCCTATCAGTAACTCAGGAATAATAACGAGAACTGCCTTATAGAGTTATGAGGAAGATTAAATAAATAAAGGGGTTAGAAGGTGTCTGGTCAATAGTAAATGCTATATATACATGGTTTGTTTTTTTAAAAAAAATTTTAAAAATAGCTTGTAATGTAAGAATCAGAAAGGAAATGAGGTCACTCAGGGTGGTTCTTCTTTTCATGTCTCCAGAGTGTCCCAGAAGGGTACTGCTAATCTGGGAAGTTGAAAAGCCCACCTGTCAGAGGTTCTCTGTTGCCACCAGCTGCCTGGCCATGACATCGTGGCGAAACCATTCGCAGTGGTCAGCCCCTTGGCTCACCCTCCCAGACGCTCGGCTGCACAGCTCAGCAGAGCTCAGCCTGGCATTCTCTGGTGCCCCCACCTCCATCTTATCTGTGAGCCCAGACTACATGAGTTCTGAAAACACGAGTCTATATTTTCTACTTCCATTCTCCCGCAGCACTGTGTTTTGTGGGTGCCCTGCCATACCCAACATCCACGCATTGGTTTGAGGGTGTCTGTCCTCTGGCCTGAAGTTGGAGGTGAAGCTTCACCAGAGACAAGCCAGGCCTTATCTTAGGGCTCAGTATTGGACAAGAGGGCTAAAGATATATGTTTGGATCTCTTAGTGTCCGACTTGGTTCGACCATGTGGAATGTTTCAGCAGCTCCCCCAGATGATCTGACCTTCTTGCCTTCTTGAAAACCTCACGTCTGCCAAGCGATGAGGAAATATGATAAACGTCCTTTGAGTGGCAGCTACACATCCTCAGAGTCACAGTGGCGGCATGGGAACATGACCCCATGCAGGGATAGTCATCTGAACTGGGCTTGACATAGGAGATTTTGACTCTACCAACACCTTTGACGAAAGCAGCACATATTGGCTCCATATTACAAAATCTGATAGACCCTCATAGGTCCACAGATGAACTTCAGAGGGGCCGTTAACTCCCAGCAATGATACGGAAAATTCTGAGTAGTGTGGGATTCTGAGGACGAGGGTAAAATTCTCAGAGTGGTCTAGGAATCAAAAATAAGAGTTAAGAATCACCACTGCAACCCAAGAAGAAGCCTTGATGAGAGAAATTGCCCGTGGCAAGATCGCCCTGGAGGTTGAGATGGTGCTTCAAAATCCCAAAGAAAGGTCCCAGGATAATCTCTTTATCACTCCTTCTGGGTCACCCCTCTCCCCTTTTCTCCTCCTGTGGTGACTCTTTGCTGGTGTTCCCATGGGATCAGCCCATTTTCACGTGCCTTGGGCATATTCTTGCTTGGGAGGGGTTCCCCACGTCCTGAAGACTCAGTGGAGTGTGGTGAGGGCCAGCCCTTCCCCAGGCCTTGAGGTCCTGTCCAGCTGTCTTTACTGGCTTTGCTTTTGTCTTCCTTTTGCCTCTAATGGCTGTTAGAATATTGAGATTGAGGGAGGGATTGAGGGTAAGGAGATAAGGAAGCCACTTAGCTTCAGGCCAGCATTTCTCAGAGTGTGTTAATGATTGTCACCTGCCTAAGTAGGACTTCTCTTGGTAATTAACAACCAGGGCTCTGCAGCCCTCAATCAAGGTACAGCTCTGTCATTTGCTAGCTCTATGTTCTTGGCCCTTTTCACTTCCTCTTTCAGTGTTCCTGTCTGTGAGGCAATGAGCTTAACAGAATTTACTTTATAGGGATGGAGAGATGATAAATGGAGATATCACAGGAGACGAAACTAGTACAAAGCCTGGCACAAAGCAAGTACTCAATAAATGGTAACAACTGTGATGGTAATGGCGATGAAGGTGCTCGTAGATAATCTGATGAAGAAGTAAGAAAAGAAGTAAGAAAAAGGAGGAGTAAAGAACTTTTCAGGAATTAACACGTAATTCTCAATGGCCAGATATGCAAATAGATAGCAGGATGGATGGATGGATGGATGGATGGCCAGTTGGTCATGAGATAAGTCTGAAAATGTCTGGATCAAACAAGGTCAAATACATTTCAATTGTTTTTTTCCTTGCAAGACTTCTCAAGGGCTTTACTATGCTCATAGGTGTCATGAATCCCCAAGAGAGAGAGAAAGCAAGCTGATTTTCTCCCACTTCCTTGGTTACGAGTTTCTTTTTACAACGAAGCATCTCACGAGGCTTCTATCGTACAGAGCACACTTTGGAGGATGCCAGTCTAGGCCCTTAGTCTCTGAAGAGGAAAAGGATGTCTATAGAGCTTGGTTTGGCCAGTTCACGGGGGTACAGGGTATGCATGAGATTTGGGAAGAGAGGCCCAGTTACGAGTCCTGGAGATTGTGCTGTCTGGCACAGTCCCCTGCAGGGACCTGGGGCACGGAAGGCAGAAGACAGGAGGGAGGGCAAGCAGGGACATCGAGGGGAGCAGCCGATTATTCATCTCCCATTCTGAGAGTCGCAGAGAGTATTTGTTTGCCTCCAGCAAGGTCAACACATGCTCCAACCCAGTTGCCATTCATCCCCAGACAGGTCAGGGGTCAGCTCCCGAGGCATTGTCGATCTCAGCAGAGATGATGTGTGGGGTTGATATTCTTAGATTTGCTCGTTCAGCCCGTCGGTCTGGCTTTCAGAGGAGAATCAGGTCAAGAAGCACTTAACGAACCAAGAGGAGCACAGCGCTGCGTCTGCCGCTGCGGGTGTGGGTTTCTGATGGTCATCGATGGCCTCCTCCCCTATGAGACCTACGGGAGTTTGCTCCGTGCATCTTCATAACCAGTTTTGGAGGCAGGGTGTCCCAGTGTCCTGGTTTCTTTGGGGTTGCTCCAGGTTCAACGGCGATGTCTCCATCATCCCCATAAACCCACATTCAGATTTGTAGTTCTCATCTTTTAGTTTCGAAACTGTATCTTCCACATATGGGGGATACACACACACACACACACACACACACACACACACACACACACACACACACACACCCTGGTTCACCTCTGTGTCTTGATTTTGGGTTTGGAACATGGAGCTATGCAAGAAGGCACCTCACAGGTCTCATTTGTAACCAATTAGCTGTTGAAGGGAGGAAGAGTTTTGATATTGCCGGTTTGGGAGAAGTTTGATTTGAACTGGTTTATCCCCAACCCAGCCGCTGCTAAGGCTGTTTATAAGGATAACAGCCACCCAGCACCCACTTACCGGGAGTCTGCCATGAGCCGGTCCCTCAGCTAAACACGGCTACATATTGTTCTCATTCAAATCTCTAGACCATCCCACGAGGTGTGATTACTAATTATATTCTTATTTTACAGATAAGACATTGGAGGCACAGAGAGGTTAAGTAATTTGCAAAAGAACACACAGCTAGCAATCAGGTGGAGACTGGGACTTAGTAAATTGAGTAGCATGGCTTATTGGAAGCATCAAATTACTATTCTATGATGCTTTTGCAAGGCAGGAGCCAGAGGGTAGTGAAGAAAAGTGTCAGGCGGTAATGCCACGGTGAGAAATAATGCTTACAAGGTATTGTCATTCTTGCAATGGCTTTCCATGCATCAACTCATTTACGCATATTGACTGAACCAGTCCTCAAGAGAGGATTGGGGTGTGGCTTCTCTTCCCAGGATGTGACTTTCCTGGCTGGATACAATTTGGAGAGTGGCTGGTCATGGCCCAGTACGTCTCACTCACAGACTATGGAAGCTTTTCCTGTGGAAGATCTTGCCTCCCTGGTAAACTATTGGATGCTTCCAGCCGCCCCTCTTCTGTCAATCTTGGCATTGGGAACAGGAGCATCATGGGATTCTCTCTTTGAGGTCCATGCTAAATAAAGCCCTTCCATGTGGTATTCTCACCTGTATTGGATTGGGTTGGATGGCATGTCTGGTGGTGAGTAGAGTTTATCAGGTTTGGGTTAGGTTGCTGCCCTAGAGCATTCAGGTCATTTGTGATGACTTAGCAGATATTAGGGGCATGTGGAAGGGACAACTGGCTCTTGGTGATGGACAACACACACATTTTGCTGTTTAACCTCAGACAAGCCACTTAACCCCTCTGAACCTCCATCTCATCCTGTGGATGATACCACAGGTGATTCTCAAGTGCTTGCTGAGCATCTGTTTTACGCTCAGTCCTGTGAGGAAGACAGGAAAGCAAAACAACTGAGGAAGAGATGGAGGAGATAATACGGGAGCACACCTGGATGTGAGCACCAGCCTGGTCTTTACCGTCCTGGGACGAATCACCGTTGGCCTTTCAGGGGCTTAGAAGAGTGAGTGCTGGGGATGGGGGAGGGGGAGGCTGCCTGGAGGACCAGTGTGTGGCTGCTTGTGGAAGGATGGGTGATCACGCAAGCTGTCAAGCAAGGAACAGAAAGAAGGAAGGCATCCCCGTCAGGCATTGGTGGGGCATCGAGAACACAGACTTGACATGAGGACAGGGATGATGGGGAAACAGTTTCTTTCACAGTGAGTGCATTAAAGCCATTCTGAAGAAAAAAAATAAAATAAAATAAACGAGCCCTTTCTGAACACTTTCCAAGTACCACGGACACCCATACATCGCCCGTCATTTCACGGCAGCGGTGCAGTTCGGGAGAAGATACAGATGTTGTCCCATCTTACTCCTGAGGACCCTAGGGCTCCAGGCTGAGCATCTCATTTTAGATCAAATGCATAAAAGGATAAAAGAGCCAGGATCCCAACCCAGCTTCCCCAGCTATGAAACGCAAGCTTTTTCTTCTGTGCCAAAGTGCACCCAGGTCACTTGGAATGAAACTCTCGATTATCCAGAGATAATCCTTGTAGCTTTACTCGTAGCTTCACTCACCCTCTTCTGCAGCATTCATTCAGTCAGTCATTCTCTGAGGTAACATTTCGGGAAACTTCATTTGTCTAGTCTCCATTTCAGTCATTGGAAGAGCAAGAATAAATGGCACGCTTCTTTACTCAAGACACTCTTCATTCCAAAAGGAGTCATCACACTTAGAAGAATTATTATACAATGCTAAATGATTCTGGAACATAGGTAATGGTGCAGTTAGTTCTCCACGGGGTAGTGAGAAAGGGTTTGCGGAAAATGTGACCTTTGATTGAAGTCAGCCAGGTCGAGTTGGAATGATGGAAGGAAGAGATGGAGGAAGGGAGGGAGGGAGGGAAGAGGAAATTGCAAAGGCAATTTTCCAGGTGTGGTTTTCAGAAAGAATGATTTAGAGAAGGAAGGGCAGTGTGTGTTGAAGGATGACTCTGGCAAAGCAAAGCTGAGGAATATGGTGAAGGGCCTTGAATGCTGTAGGAAATTCTCTGTCACCCCCACCCCTTGGCCTAGAAATAGGTGGCATGAGTCATTAAATCATCTGCATGCATCCGTATTGTGTTATGAGTTAACCACTGTCAATATCCAAAAGATATGGAATATAATTAATACTGTCAAAGGAACACTCTGTTTTATGTTTTTTTGTTTTGTTTTGTTTTGCTTTAATGCTCGACAAGTGGCAACTGACATTTGACCTCTTACCAGGAAGCAGGAAAAAAATGGCAGAGACAAGGCAGATCTCTCCCAGACTTCAGTGATTGTGGGCACAAAGAAATGTGGCCCAAAGTTTCTAGATCTTCCAGTCTTTCAAGAGATAACATAGATTTCAATTTTATGTGAGATGCCCCCATTTAAAAAATGCCAGTTCTTTCTTACATAATGTAGGCTCATCATCATCATTCTCCTTATCTATGGACTAGATGTGGTTCTTGAGGCTTCAGTTGGTCTGTTGGCCAACAGAATCCATGAGGCAGAATTGGTCTTCTCTGAGTGCTCTTCTCTCCAAGCCCCCAGCCAACACTCGTGTCTCTGTCCTCTTTCCTTCTCTTACACGGACGTTTAAACTGTGAGTGGCTGCTACTCAGAAGGGCTGATGGGAGAGGAATGATTTTAATCTAGGAAAGGAAAAGAGAAGTTAATAATTACTAAGACGAAAGTGTCATCATGAAAAATGTAGAAGGATAGGAGAATTGTTTGTTTGTTTGTTTGTTTGTTGTTTGTTTGCTTTAAGGAGGAGGGATGAGATTGTACTCCCAAAAGCTAGCTAAGAAGAAATAACTAAATATCTTGGTGGAAATCTCGAATACAGAAAAAGCTGACAGGACTGGCACCAAGGAAGTGACAGGGAAAACGAGAAGCAAGCAAAGAAGCAGAAGGAAACATAAGGCACACATATTTGCCATTGGGTCAAAGTCTTGACCTCTAGAGGTTTGGATAAAATGTAATCCTCTAAATTAGGGGTCCTCAAGCCGTGACCTGGGAGCCAAACTGGGCCCATTGCCTGTTTTTGCACGACCCCCAAGCTAACCATGGTTTTTGCACGTTTAAATGGTTGACGACAATCAAAAGAAGACTATCTGATGACAGGTCAGAATGATAGGAAATGCTGATTTTGGTGGCTGCTTATGTTGTCTAAAGCTTCTTTCGTGCAACGATAGCGGAGTTTGGGGTAGTCAAAGCAGAGAGAATAAATTCCACAACACTCAGAATATTTATCATCTGCTCATGTACAGAAAGAGTTTTGCCATCCTGTCTGTGATGGCCAGCGTGATAATGATACCTAAACCTTAGGTTGAATTCAGTTCGTTTCTGAAGACTACCTTCGTTTCTAAGCCCATTCCAGAATTATCTCCCTTGTTCTTTCCCTTATTCTTTTATTTTATATATATTTTTTTAAGTTCCTGCCATAGACCGTGAACTTAATACTGCACATTAGACAGCAGATGGCCAACCATTTACCATGAGCGGTGTGCACCAGCCACTGAAGAGCAGAGATGCAAAGAATGTGGTGTCTGACTTTCAGTGGAGAAAATGGACCCAAGAAGAAAAATTACAGCTGAAGTCAGAATCAGAGAAATGTGAGTTAGGATGGGAAGTGGTGAGGAAAGGAGGACAAGAACACAGTCGGTAAAGACTAACGGGAGAGTTGAACCTCTTACTTGGCTCTGAGCTTCCTGGCAGTAAGCGTGAAAAGGGTCATAAACCCTTTATTTTCAGAGGGAGGAAAAAGGATGCTCATTACTGGGGAGCAGCAAAAGTTTTTGTATTACGGAGTTCTTAGAAAGAAAAAAAGAAAATATCCTTTGCAAAGAATATAGCCATATATCCCATATATATTTCTCATTTTTCTCTAGCCATTTATATTGTATATATGTCCCATACGTAATGTTTCTCATTTCTCTGTGACTGAGATTATCAAGCTCTTTAATAAAAACAACATATGTAGTTATAAAGGTAATCATCTTTAATAGCTATGTAATTTTACAGTTTCCAAAACACTCCTACAGTTTTTCTCCTTGGCTCACTCTTGTTGAAGATTATATGTATATTGTTACCTCTGTTCCCTGTTTAGAAAAACTAAGAGTCTAAATGTGTATATGTTTGGCCTCTCGGACTGAATTAGCTTTCCTGCCTCCTGGTCTGATGGGCTTGCCACCCTATAACATGAAAGAGACATAATTCCCTCTGACCCGGACCTGACCAAAGTAACAGATAGCTCTCCCCTCCTGAGAAGCTATCTCGTGGCCGCGCTGCTGTCCTCACCGGTAACTTCTCAGAAGAGCAGTGTTGAAAGTCAGAGTCAAAAGCTAAAGTTAGCAACAGTATCAGGCTGTTGAGTAAGAGGGGTCAACTTGCAGCTGTTGCTGGGGCGGTCCAAAGTGTAACGACGTGGCCACTTGGATCCACGAGAATCAATTACAGAGAAACCTTGTCAAGATGGCCAAAATTCAGCCTTAAATAATTGAATTCTCTGCCAAACGCTGTCCACTATCGTTATCTAGAAATGTAATTATGCAGCTAAATCAAGCAACTAAAATTAGTGTAGTGTAAAAACACCTTGGCTGTGTAAAAGCAGAGGAATTGACATTTGGATTTAGAAAGAGCCGATAGTTGAATAGGTTTTTGCGGTGTCTGAAGCGCTCCCAGTTCCCACAGAATCTATAACCCTGCGTCCTGTTTGGAGGGAGAGCTGGAGTATGGCAGGCAAATGTTTGGTTTGAAGGTGATTTGCAGTGATCCCTGGGCCTTGAGCGTAAGTCGAGTGGACGCGTTTTGTCACATTCGCATCACTGCTCTCAAAATTGTGGGCTCCAGACACGCCCAGGTGCTCTCCCAATGCACAGACGAGAAGAGCGACAATTTGAATGTTACCTGCATCTTCTTCCTCAAGCCACAGAAGTGTCCATACCAACCATCAGGAGAACAGGAAACTCATGATGAGGACGGCTAAGAGCCTCCTGTATCCTACATGCCATGATACCAAGGACCTCATTTGTCGTACGACCCTTTGAGGTAGGGTCTAGTACCTGGGTTTTCCAAATGAAGAAACGGAGGTTCAGAGACTCTAGGTAACTTGTTGAAGGTCACACAGCTAGTATGTGGGTCACCCAAGTCAGTATAATTCGAATGCATGTAATCCCATTGGGGATTTATCTATTACTATGTAGGCTATTTTAAACAATCCTTGGGTATTTCCACACACTGGAAATATTTCAGATATGGGTTCAAATGTATTTCTCCTCCGTAGGTTTGCTGCACATGAACTCTGCCTTTAAACTCTGGGAACAAGGAGATGTCTCAATAATATACTACATATTCATAAATAACAACTGAAAGCTCAAAGACAAAGAATGGTTTTCAAACGCACACCCATGCAACAGGCGTGTGATGTCCTATCACAGAGTGAAATACTGTACTGACTGCAGTGGCCTGGTTAGAGATTTTGTTTGTAGCCTGGCACTGCCTCTTCCAAGTACGCGACTGTGAGCAGACACTTCACCTAGTGCGAGCCTCATTTCCCATGTGTTAATATGGGAACTAATAACAGCACCTTCCTCGGGGAGTCGTGCGAGTGAAATTACATAACACAGGTAAATAAGCTCATTCTCCGCGCATAGCACATATTGCAAATATTAGCTAGTGGTATTATGTTATTTGCACAAATTGCCTCTTAATTAAAATGAGAGAGAGAGAGAGAGAGAGAGAGAGAGAGAGAATGAGAGAGAATAACAAACTAGACCATTTTCTTAGTATCTTCCTGATCAGGACCAAAGGTTGAGCATAGTAACCTACTTGAGTTTTAAGTGGCAACTGATAATCATATCAATTTACGTGTCTCATCTTCCTCCCTCTGAAAAGCCCATGCAGATATTGTCCCTTGCTTTTTGCGCCCCCCCAAAAAATATATTAGGAAGAGCCCAGATCCCGTTGCCTGCCTACCTCTCCCTAAGTCTCTCTGAGAGCTAAATCAACGAGGAGTGTTCGGTTAGTCATGTTAGGCAAGCCGTTCCCAAAATAGCTCCTTCCATTTTGGTAGCTCCAACTTTGCAGCTGCTGCGTCTCTCCGTCGTCTGGGAAGAAAACTTTCACATTAAGAGTTGCTGATTCGGGTTTTCTTCCTCTCCCCCTCTCCGTGGTGATGAGCGCTTGGCTCCTGACAGAAGCGATTTGCCTCTCCGCTTTGTAGTTCGGAAGAAGTTGGGTTTATAGATTTTTTTTTCCCCTCACTCCATTGATGTGTTGAGCTTCAGAGGGGATAACACCGTCACGTAAAGCATGTTGCCTTCTCAAGGAGTCCTCCTGCATCCCTATGGAGTGCCTATGATCGTGCCAGCCACCCCCTACTTCCCCGGACTGATCCAGGTAATGCAAGGCCACTGCCAGCAAGCAACTTAACTCCAGAGCGCTCAGAGTAATAATTGGAATTTTTATGGTTGAGAAAGCAAACACTTTTAATACAGGAAAAAAAAGCCCTCGTGGAGTCAGTGGGAAGACAGTGGGAAATCAAAAAGATGGATCACCCTAATCTGGCTATTGACATCTCTCATGGCTGAATAAATGGTGTAGTTGAGCTATATTTGCTTGTATTGATCCGGCCGCTGCTTAACATTCATGCCTTTGCTCCAGAAGGTTGACCACGGGGCAAAGGATTTGCTCTCCTTCCCAGCTTTCCGGGGGACTCAGTCTCCCAGAGCAGATCATGAGGCAGAGTAACTTATCACGAGGTGACTTGGTTCAGAGCTTTAACCCAGGAAATAGAAAGAGCATGAAATATGCATTAACTCGTATGTTCTCCTTCACACGGACTGTCTATTTTCGCAGAGGCCTCCCCCCAGCCCCCGCCGACACCTGGATTGAGGGGTGGCACTAAGGCAAAAAAAAAAAAAAAAAAGAACACTCTATCGATGGTTAATTTATGAAGTTCAGAGATTATTCTAGAAATCCCTTACTGGCTCTTGTATCTTAATGACGGCAAGCAGGCGGAGGGCTGAGATGTGTGTTGGTTTTGCTTTTAAGACCGTTAATTCAGTACTGGGAGAATCGTCTCTGAATAAGATATTTCTGGCCTTTTGCTCCCTTATCAGACGCTTGTCTTTTAAAACAAGCAGTGGCTTCTGGGTGGATGTCTGAAGTTCTCTGTGGAAAGCGAACATCTACTAGGGATGAAGCCTAATCATAGGAAACCCAGCTGGGGTTTTTTTTTTTTTAATTGTTTTTTTTTTTGTTTCTGTTTTTATTTGTTTTAGAACAACCAGCTTTTATTGTAATGCATTCTGTATCTTGTTTCTGCAGGAAAGGAAAACTAAATGCATTTCGTATATCCTTCCACCTTCACCCTCAGGATATTTTAAAATTTTGGTGACACCCTTGGTGCATTAATTAAAATTTCTGGGGAGGGGTTCTGGCCAAACCCCTTTTTCCTTCTTTTCTGAATGTTGCTCGTTAGCTGTAAGAACCTTGCTGATTTAAGACATTCGAGGGGGATTCTAAATAATAACAAAACGTTTTGTCATCCCAGGTTTATGGTTGTTGCTCAGTTTGGAGGCTTTGCTTTGAATGTGAGAAATAAACAGACTGCCCGGAGAATGTTTATAAACAAGGTGGGGGGAGGGGCCCACATTTCCTGGCATAACCACGCCAGTGGGGCGTGCACGGAGTCCGGAGTGGGACGCGATGGCAAATGGGATAACCTTTTGCCTCTGTGGGAAGTTTGGGGTGAAGGTCGGCCGTTGGAATTTTGTCAGCCCCTCTGCCGCCCCATCCGATAAATAATTACAAGCAAATCTCTCCCTTCAGTCTATGCTGATTGATGCTGAAATTGCTTTTGAAAGTTCTCATAAGTTCCTGTTATAGATTAAGTGCCGGTGTAGGAAAAATAACGGCACCCACTGAAATGGGTGAATGTAATCAGGCTTAATGGACTCGAGAGCTTGTTGGGAATTAAATAACTATCGATTTGCTGGAATGTTGCTGTCATTACGAAATGCCACTCTGGACATATTACCCCAGTGATGGATGAGAAGATGCACGGGCCAGCTGAGAAATTGGGGAGACCCTATTTCTTCCTCCTCTGCAGGGCGTTCAAGAAACGTTATCTAGTTATTTTTGGAAGAAACAAGTGATTTCACTTGCAGATCTTAGCCCGATCATACTTTGCTTTCCCGAGTGACACTTCTGGTAACTAGCAGTGCAACGGGGAGCTTGTAGACCAGTTGCTGTGACATACTTCATCTTCTTCCTCTCCTGCCCCGTTGGAACACACACGAATGCTGTGGACAGGGAGAGACTAGCTTTATTTCCACCTTGCTGAGATAGCCCCATGGTATTTGCCTATTGGCATCACAAAATTACATCACCCCATGGCAGTAACATGTGCAAGGGGAAGGAAAGCAAACTCAAAGAGAGGAAAACGGTAACACCCACACGTACACACACTCACCTTTCAGCTGATGCTCTGATATCAGCTGCCCTGCATCCCAGCAGACTATCGGGCTGCTTACCACAAAACCTTGTGGGTTTCTTTCCAGCCTTTCAAGGTGCAAAGGCTTTCCCATAGGGAATTCAAGTGTCGCCCACCCCTTGGTAATGCCATCAGCAAGATGTTAAAACGATCTGACATAGCCCATGGGCTCCATCATCAGTAGTGAGTTCCCTTGGACTAGATGTGTTCTAGCAGAGCCATGCCGGCCACTCACGTGGCCGTGTTGCTATGTCAGAGTCTGAGATTCCTCTCAAGGCCTCTCCATTCTCCAGAGCCGATGAGTCTATGGCAGAAGAACTTACTGTCCGTATTCTTTCAAGAGCCACTTAAAAAAATTCAGACCAGCAGAGCCCTGCTTTTGTCTTGTCAGTGAAAGAGAAAATAAATTATTGACCAGACATGGTAAGGGGATTTAGGAGAGCACCACATTATCCCGCAGAGACAGTGAATGGAGGTGTTTCCTACCTGATCTGAGGGAGTCACTCCCCAGGCTTTTCTGTTCCAGTAGTAGGTTCAGTACTTACCACTGACCCCACCCACCATTTCCTAGGAAAATCATCCGATGTCTAAACTTGTTGAATGCATATAGCAAGGTGGATAGCTTTTTCTTTGCAGCCGTGTAGAGAATTCCAGAATGCCTATTATGATAGGGCTGATGGAGTTAAACCCGTTTGGACATTTTCATGGGGAGTAAGAAGCAGGAGAGAAGGGGAAAGAGGCACTATGACCAAGTGCATTGTCTAAAAGTGTGTTCCTCTTCCTGTTGCATGGACCTCAGTCTTGGTATTTTTGGATAGGAAGGACCAATGCATGCTCCTATCGAACCTCTTTATTGACTTCTGCCTCCCTAGTGATCCCTTGAATGATCAATGAGCTGTCTGGCCTGAGAACAAAGGAGATCTGACAAGTCAATTGTCAAAGTCAGTCTTGAGTCCAGAAGCTACCGAGTGGACGTACCCAAGCCAGGGACCATTGGCTGCGCAGTGCCAAAAGCTAGAATCGAAATGATGGCACGGTAACTGATTCGTTTTGGAGTCTAATGAACTGTTGGCTCTCGGTGGCAAGTTCAGGACTGTGCCCTCTCTCTAGATACCTGTCCTACACATAAGACCTCTGACCATGCATGGCCCAAACATTCTTGATGCTGGGATGAGTAAGTCCCATCTTATTCAGGTATCATAGAAAATGGGTTGGAAGACAGAAGTCTTAGATGGAAGACACTGTAACCGCCATGTCTACCTCAGTGTGCATTTGCTCGCTCAGCTGTTCATTCACTTTCTGCATAATCTTATCAAGCGCTGTTCTAGGCACCAGGAAAGAAGAGTGACAGTCACAGCCACGGGCCTGTGGGTTCACAGCCTTGTGGAAGAGAATACTAGAGAAACACAAAACTGTAATAATTTAAGAAAAGCGGGAAAGAACGATGAGTGAATACTTGCCGTATGCCAGACAATGTGCTAAATATTTATTATCTCAATTTATTTCCACAATAACCTTAAAGTTGGGTACTATTGGTCTATCCCACCTTCTCTGTAATTTTAAATTCCAAAAAGCTCTGAAAAATCAGTGGTTTGTGGTGGAGAGTTTGGCACAAAAACTCATTTAGGAAGAAAAGTGACTATGTGTAGACTTTCTTTATCCCCCTTAAAGTAAGTATTCCTATATTTTGTTGCAGGAATATTTATGTGTTTGATTTCAAGGTATTATTCCAGACCCTGCTAAAGGCACTACATAACCAGTGTTTCCACTGAAATACCTATCTGAAAAAGAAAAAAAAAATTGAATTTCAAAATACAGGTCACCCCAAGGGTCTCAGATAAGGAATCGCAGTCATACATTGTGACATTCCTTTTTGCACAGGGAGAGCCTGAAACTGAGACTTAGAGAAAAGTAACATGCCCAAGGTCAGAAGGATTGTCCGTGACAAAGCTGAGTACTGGAAGGGGTCCGCTGGACCAGCAGCTTTCTTCTTAATCACCAATCCACCGATGAGGTGTATCCATAGGAACGCACGTGAAAACACAAGAGAAGGAGCGGTGTTGTCTCTTAGGACAGGAGAGAAGGCAAGCGAAGGAGAAGGTCCTTCTTAGCAGAGCGGAGAACTCAGGTGAATTCATGGCGTTGGGTCGGCACCTCAGGATAGACCTTCAGTATCTTCCCCAACCCATCGGGCCTGTGGGAGTTGACACTGATTAAACATAGGTCTTAAAAGTCAGAAGACATAGGGCAAAAAGCCCTGAATCTAAGCCATGAATCTCTGTGTGCCCCACGTAAACATGGGCTCCCCAATACCTTCCTATGGCCCAGCAGGTGCATGTGCAATCACCTAGAGTTGAGTCTTAATCACCCTTTGCTGTCGTTTCTCTCTGAGACACTGAGGTCTCTGAAGGCTGAGCATTGTCCAACTTAAACTTCACAGAGCTGGGCCGTGGCAGAGAATCGCTGATTAATGCCTATCGAATGTGGCTAGCAATGGCACAAGCAGACCCTGCCATCTGCATTTTGAAGCATTAATCAGCGTCATCGAATTGGGCAATGTGTATTATGAAAGATCTGTCTACGTGTGTGTAGTGATTTTACTGGAAATTACCAAAGTGCTGGTTTTATTGGTGGACTAAGCGTAAGCACCCTGGCAGGTAGGGAACTTGCTGGTCAGTGGGATACATTTCCGGGAGAACTTAAAAGAAATAAACTTGTTTTTCTCTGTGGCTGGTGCAGTGTTATCTACATGTTCCGAGTGTCTGCTGATTGGGAAAGAAATAAGGACGTACACTGGCTATAAATGCCAGTGGTGTCATTTACTTTGAGGCTGCTCCATCTTAGTCACTAAGTGACTTTTCTGTCCTGCCAAAGAGGCCGTGTCAACAGCAGACTAAATTAAAGAGTCAGGGAGGTGGCAAATTCTCCAAAGAGAATTTGGAGTCAAATAGGTCCAGGTTGATATATTGGTTCTGGCATTTACTAAGCGTGTGTGGCCTTGGGCTTGTCAATTAACCTCTCCAAGTCTCGGTGACAAAATGAACGCAGGACTACCTGTCTCGCAAAGTGGCTGTGAGCTTTCGATGTGATTCGTCTCTTCATTCAGCAATTATGTACTAAGCACCTACTCTATGTCAGGCTGTGAACTAGGGGAGGGCGATGGGACGGAATGGAAAACACACGAGATCGCTGTCAACAAGTAGCTCGCCTTCTAATATAGGGGGAATGCCTGACGTCTATGATGTTTATTTTGTATTTGTTATTCTGGAGAGAGAGAGAGAGATGATAGGTGTTTATTCGGGATTCTATTATCTGCAAGTGACAGAAGCCTAACTCATGTTGGTTAGAGGGGACAAAGAAAATGTCCAGTTTCAGGCACAGTTCAATTCCGAGACTTCAGCAACCCAAGGCGTGTGTCTTCTACACCCCGCGTTGGCTGTCCCTACTTGATCTTTGTTGACAAGCACACCGTGTCCAAGTGGTGGCAGAGATGGTCCCCCGCCATCCCAGGCTTCCATCCCAGCCCGTCTTAGCAAGTCTCTTTCCCAGCTATTTCTGCAGCAATTCCAGAGAGCCGTCACCTTGGCCCATCTTGCCCGCCATGCCCATCCCCAAACCAATCGTCTTGACTCTGACCATTTACAGTAGAGCTGGAGAGTGGAGTCCGTTTCAGCTGAGCTGTATGGGCTGTGAGTGGAGAAAAAAAAAAAAAAAGAAATGGGTTCTGTTTTTCACAAAGCGAAAGGGACAGGCAAAAACAGCTTCTCATTATAATAGTTGAAGTTATTACAAACACTAAATATGTTTGTTTTTCTCTCCCCCAAATCCTGTACACGCCGTCCCCAGGGAAGAAAGTGGTGTATTTCTGATCGTACTTATCCTGATGGCTTTTTTTGGCCAGTGGTTGTATTTACCGGGCAATTAAGCATCATCTAGTGCATCTTCTCCGTTCGTGATCCAATGTGTCAAAGGTGGATATGGCAATTTCGGTCAATAGCTTCCCAGTTAAATTAATTACAGCCGTGTCTCCCACCAGGGTATGTTTCAGACATTTCTGCAGGTGAGAAGAACATCACGGTCTAGGGAAGTTAAAGACAGCCTGAGAAGGACATCCAGTAACAGCATAAATGAGGAAAGATCGGGTTTCTCAGCGCTTCTCTTCGTATTGGCAAGGCATACCTGAAGAAACAGATAAATAAAGAGATGCTGTTCTGTTTTGTAGAAATGCACTTCTCTTAATTAAAAGATTAAAGGGACACTGTCAATCTCTTCTGATGAATATCAGTCCTATAAAAAGGATGTGTTTCTGTAGCAGCCATCTGTCATTTTGATCATTTTTAAAGGCCTGCTATATCAGCAAGTATGCTTTTTATAATACGTTGGCACGGGCCACGCGGGGCTGGAGAGGCTTATGGATTTCACACTCTGCTTTGCTGCTCTGGCGTTCAGCAATCCGAGCCTTCGGTGCTGAGGCAGAGCCCCCGCTCCCTGTCTCTGAGAGGTTGTTTTGGGTAAGTGCTTTCCCCAGCTGATTTATTATGGAGATACTCACCCCTATTTATGTTTCTCTCCTGTCTAAAGATAGACCCATCACACATGCAGCCCACCAGCATGGAAGCAGCCAGCACGTCCACTTGATTAACTGTCGAACCCTGCGAGGTGTCCAGAAATACGGAACTCAATCCCCAGGAGGCCTTTTCCTCTGGGCAGTTGGGACCGTTGTTTTCTGCAATGCCCAGATTCTGACTTGAGCTCTGCAGGCTCGTACAAGTAGGAAGCAGAGGAATCACGAAATTAATTCATTCGATAAAATAATTATTTACGGATCCCCGGGGGCCATGGTGGGTCCTCTTCTAAGCTCTGGAGACACTGAGATGACTAAGGTCCAGTCTCCGTCCTCAGAGGTCATTTAGATGGCCAGGCCACTGGCAGTGGAGTCAGAAATGAAACACAACTGCTTGAAGATGGCGCACTATGAGTCTCAGCCCCACTCACCCTACCAAGATGAGTTTTAACCAGGATGGGTTTTTCCCACAATCCCAGGAAGACGCCTTCTGTGGACAGGTTCTCCATTTTTCCCAAATGTCATGGTTTCTGACCTTTTCTAGAGGACAAAGCATGGCGTTTTTGTTTGTTTGTTGTGTTTTTGTTGTTGTTGTTGTTTGCTTTGTTTTGTTTTGTATTTTTTTTTTTTTAAGGAAGAAGGATGACAGCAAGAGCTCTGTTTCTGAAGCAGCGGCCAGCTCTGCGATGTCCTGCCTTGCATCTGGCTCAGAGTAACGCAGTGGGGTCCAGCACAGCCCATGTGGTTAAAGGTGTCCTCCCTCAGCGGTCACCTTTTCTTCCACCCTCTAAGCTGTATTGGCTCCTTGAGGAGAGAGACTTTGGGGACCGAAGAGTCAGTCAGTTTGCCCATGCTGCAGTGTTCCCACAAACTGCTTTCTAAGACCTATTTCTTTTCTTTTTCTCTCTTCTCTTCTCTTCTCTTCTCTTCTCTTCTCTTCTCTTCTCTTCTCTTCTCTTCTCTTCTCTTCTCTTCTCTTCTCTTCTCTTTCTTCTCTTCTCTTTTTTAGATGAGGCAAGGCAGTTAAAGATTTAGACCAGAGAGCTTAGTGCTGAGGATTTAGACCAGGGACACCTGAATCCGGCCATGACCCTCACCTGGTGGCTTTGGGGAAGTTGCTTGACCTCTCTGAGCCTCTGCTTCTTCATCTGTAAAATGGGAAGATGCTATCGCATATGCTCTGCCTCACCAAATCAATGTCAGGAATAAAAATGCTCCAATATGACCATCCCCAGGGCCTTTGCAGTACAGCTGTGATGTTATTCGGGCAAAGGGACAAAATGCTGAGGGCTGGACATTCCACAGACCAGCGTCTTGGTCCCTGTGTGATCTGGGACGTCGCCTCTCTGAGCTCTCGTTGTCTCAGTGTGACAGAGGAGGCAGTCGCACCCACTTCCCACGGGAGCCCTGAGGTTTTGATGAGATGATGTTTGCGGAGCGCTGAGAGCAGCGCCTGCTCATTGTCGGAACTCTGTAAGGGACGGCCGACTTCGCTGTTGTCATGCTTTTCTCCCAAGATATCCTGAGTCGCTGCAACTTTATCTTCAGCTGAAGATGCCCCGGGCTTGGGGTTGGGCTGGCATGTTTGTAGTTCTTTGTTCTCCCCCTCAATGGTGATGATCCCTGATAATGATTAGATACACATTTCTGGTGCAGCTGGACTGGGGGGTGCAATCAGGAGACGTGGTGAGGGAGAAAGGGATGGGCTTTGCCGTCCTCAGCCCCATGGCCTCGGAACCCTGTCCCCTCCCACTTCCTAAGTCAATAGCCTGGGGAGCTGGGGCTGCTAGACACCCATGAAAGAGGATGCACAGGTCTCAGTCATGTCAAATCCTTGCCCCAATTTTTGTCTCCGTGCTCCAGCAGGGCATTGGGGGCTGGAACTGAAGCTGGGCAGGAGGAGGGGACGGGTGGGCTTTGAAGAGGCAAAGAGATGCCCCTCCCCTTCCCTCCATGTGGCCACAGCCTTCTGGGAAAAGAGTCTTCAGGACCACCCACACCCCTGTTCCACGCAGCTCCTGGGACACTGTGAGAGCTTAATAAATGTTAAATAATAAGAATAGCTTCCATCTGTCAGTGCCCGGTGGCAGGGAGGATGTGTGAGCACACGGCTGCCGACTGGCATCAGGCAGCTTGTGGGGAGCCTTCAGGGAAAAACACAGCTCGAGCCACTTAGACCAGGGGTCCCCAACCCCTCAGTACTGGTCCGTGGCCTGTTAGGAACCGGGCCACACAGTAGCAGGTGAGCTGCGGGCAAGAAGCAAAGCTTCTTCTGTATCTGCAGCCGCTCCCCGGCGCTAGCATCACCGCCTCAGCTCCGCCTCAGATCACCGGGCATTAGATTCTCACAGGAGCACGTGTTCCTGGTGCCAGAAAGGTCAGGGACCATTGGCTTAGAGGACCTCCTGCATCAGCGTGTTCACCAGTCTTGCTACTGGTCAGAATCTGGGCAAGTTCATTAAGAACGTCTGCCCTGAACCCCGGATCTTCTGCGTCAGCATTGCGGGGAGCAGGGCCCGGTGACCTGCGTGCTTCACGGGCAGTCCTGGCTTTCCAGTGCACAGGTGGATGTGGGCACTGGTGTTGACCAACAACGCAGGGACTTTGCTGAGGTTTGAAAGGGGCAAAGGCTCTGCCCTCTGAAGAGACGGTGTCGTAAATTCCTACTTCCGTCATCTTCTTGGAAGAAAAGGCCTACTGGGCTTTTCGCATCTAGTTATAACAAAAGCAAGAGCAGCTGTTTGTTTTCAGACATTTACTATTTACCAGGCTGTGTATAAGGCATTTCACCTTTGGTATCTAATTGGAGGATTGTATTTTAGGGAGGAAAAAGCAGGTGAACTTGTTGGGATTAGGGCCGCGGGCTCTGGTGCGGACTACAGGGTTCATCTTCTGTCTGCACCTGTGTGACCTTGGGCACCACTTACTTACCTCTGTGACCTTGGGCAAAGTTCTTGCCCTCTCTGGGCAGCATTCAGCTTGTTAGAAGGTAGTTAAAAGAACCAAAGCATCTAAAGTCCACGTCACAGTGCCTGGCATATGGAAAATACTCAATAAACCCATTAGCAAGTTGATTTCCGAGCACACTGCTACCAACACCACAACCAACACCCAAACCAAACGAATAACAGAGGCAGTGCTGAGTGTTGGCTGTATATGGGAGCCAGTACTGTATATTGGTCAAGAGTGTGAGCTTTGGAGCCAGACTGCCAGGGTAGAATCTCAGCTGTGCCTTCTTGGGGAAGTTTCTAAACCACTCTGTGCTACAGTTTCCTCATCTGTAAAATTGGTATTTTAAAAGCACTCGGATCCATGCTTTAGGTCCTTCTCCATTGCATGGGGACAATACCAGAGTTGCTTTTGAGGATCAGATGAGTTGATACTTGTAAAGCACTTACAGTGGTACTTGGGGTATAGTGAAGGCTCCATAAAAGACAGAAATAACAATATAATAAGTTACATAATTATTAAATGTTATATGTTATGTATGTATAATAATATGTGTTATACATAATACATGTATAAGATACATACTATCTATAATTATACAACAATTTATAATCATAACATACTAGTATATATAATTATATAATGATACATTATGGATTCTATAATGTCACAAATGAAACATTATATGAAATCAATGTGATATGTATAATTATATAGTAATACGTACATTGTAAATAATATAATTATTTACATTATGTATAATATTTATTTTTGGACACCATTATATATAACATAATGTTACATACCATTATATATTATATAATGATTACTAGATAACATATGATTATATAATATATAATAATCATATAATAATTATATTATATAACTGTAATATGATAATTGTGATATAATTATTTAATTATGTAATAATGATTATATTATTATTATTATTATTATTATTATTATTATTATTATTATTTCTGTTATTGCTACTGCTGCTCATCCCTCCCTTGGGTACTTTCCATACACTATTTCTACTCCTCTCAACCATCCTGGAAAGACTGATTCTGAAAGGAAACGAAGGCTCAGTGAAGTGGCCCACCTGCCCTCGCTCTGTGGGCCGGGAGGTGGCCGGAAGGTGGCTTGCTGGGCCGGGGGTTCCCGCGCAGGGGGCTGGGCTCTGGAGCCCGTGCTTGCAAAGACCGTGTGGCTCTCTCTCTGCAGCCTCTGTGCCTCCTTCTGCTCCGTGGGGAGACCGCCTTTTCCCTTCCCCGCATAACCAGTGCTGAGCAGGAGGCTAACGCGGTTTTGTGCTGCTGTCATTTCTGATCAGCTGTCTGTCTGCAGCTCTCTGCCGGAGGGTCCTGTCCCCTCCCCCTCCATGGAACCTCATTCCTAGGGGAGAAGATCAAAATGGGGAGGTGGGACAGAGGAGGGGACTGCTGGGACACGCTTCTTGGGGCTTTGCTTACAAAAACTTCTTTTTGGTTATCAACGTCTAAACCTCCTGGAAAAACTCTTTCTGTTTCCCCTTTAAACACAAATCAAGCCATGTTACCAACACGCGTTCTCTGTCAAATATGTCAGGTACTCCAGGGGCTGCGGACAGCTTGCGAGTGATGTGTTCCATTGTTACCGTGGCGCTGTGTTACTTCTCCCTTCCACGGCTCCGCGTTTGTTCTGGTGAGAGGTGTGTAGACACCGAGGTGCCTCCGGTCTGTGAGGTTTTGACAGGAAATCTGAAACTGACAGGGCCTGTCCAGTGACCACCCTAATAAGGCGGGCTCCTCAGGCCACGTGGAGACGGGCCACGCGGGCACCCCTGGATCTGCCCGGAGCCTTTTCCAGGAATCTAGGTGGGGGCTTGTTTCACACCTGACGCTTTGGCAGGCGGTTCCCATTGTGACTCAGCTGAGGGACTTGGTGCCGCCTGCCAGCGGGCCTACGATTCGTGCGGGGGCCGAGCAGATGTTGGATGTGCTCACCCATCATGCAGGATGCCAGTCACCAGCCACCGAGCACTGCCCCTGTCTCTGCTGAAAGGGACCAGAGATCCCACTGGCGGCCTGGTGGCGGGGTGGCCTGGGGACAGATGAGACGCCTCCCACTGCTGTGGGCAAGGCAGAGCATATGGGATGCTTATCTGTGCAAACAGTGATGGCATTTGAGTGTGTGATACTGTCTGCACGTGTATGTTCTTCAGCGTTTGGTCCCAGAGCGTCAGAGTCGCAATAAGGAACACTTTGTAGTTTCTTCGGGGGATGGACGGGGCCATGTGTTTGATGACATCCCTGCCTCCTGGCCTCCCAGCTTCCTCATACGCCAGCATTAGTTCTAATCGCCCAGTCGCTAATGTGCCCAAGCCCCCTCCCCTCCCTGGTCAGGTGAGTGCACCTCTGCCATGCTGGTTTACTGTTTACTTGTTGCCGACACATCGTGGTGTTATTCCAGTGTTATTCCATATGGCCCAAGAGTGTCCGCCTCGTTCATGCCTTCGTGTTCAGATCTGCTCAGATGACAGACATACGTTGTACTGAGGACCGTTTGGCTTGCTGTGAGTTGAAAGAGGACAGAGGATGGCCTTCATTTTGAATGTCAAGAAATCAAGGATAAGCAGGGATACCTGATGCTGGAGGGCATGGTGGTGATGGAGATGGTGAGAGTTAAAAAAAAGGAAGAAAGAGGAAGGAAGGAAGGAAGGAAGGAAGGAAGGAAGGAAGGAAGGAAGGAAGGAAGGAAGAGAGAGAGAAATGAAGGGGGGAGAGAGAGAGAGAGAAAGAGGGAGAGAGAGAGAAGGAAAAGAAAAGAAAAGAGGGAGGGAGGGAAGGAAGGAAGGAAGGAAGGAAGGAAGGAAGGAAGGAAGGAAGGAAGGAAGGAAGGAAGGAAGGAAAGAAGAAAGAAAAGAAGATAGGGAGTGAAAAAGAGAGAAAGAAACCAGAGATGATCCTAGAATATAGTTGTTTTTATTAATATCCCTTTGGTTGAAGGAACGGAACCCAATCCTTGCTGCCTTAACAAAAATAAGCTGGGAGAGTTTATATTTTTACAATTTTTTTTGAGTTTTAATGCATAAACAATTGAATGCACAGGAACTCTTGGATTTAAGAGGAAACAAGAGAAAATCAAGCGAAGGGAGGTTCGGGAGTTTGGGCTGGCCCAGAGACCTCAGAAGGCAGAATTTGTGGACTTGCTCTCCAGGTGAGGGTTTCTCAGCCAGGGGTGATTTTGCCCTGTAGGGGCATTTCGGCTCTGTCTAGAGACATTTTTTGGTGGTCACAGCTGGAGGGAGGTTGTTACTGGCACCCTACAATGCATAGGAAAACCAGAATCATTCAGAATGGTCCAGAATTACCTGGCTCAAAATGTCAGCCGTGCCGAGGTAGAGAAACCCTACTGCAGGCTGCGGCACCACAGCGATTTGGCTGCAAAGACCAGCAGCCTCTGCGTGTCTCTGTCCCGGCTCCACATTCCCAGGAAAGGGTTGGATGGATCCAGGCTGGGGTATCTCTCACAGCCTTTGAATCAAAGAACCGTGTCCCCATGGACTTGGACTTGGAGCTCATTTGACCAGTCCTGGGAAGGGAGGGTTGGTGGGGAATGGCAGGAGCCAAGAGCCTCCCTTAAGAATGTGTCTTAGAGAGTTTACTGATAGCCTTTGGAGCACCTCGCCTGTGGCTGAGGTCCTGTCCAGCCAGCACTGCTCACAGAGAGCTATCTGCCTACAGGAAGATGTCACCCCTTAGCGCCAGCCTCAGCAAGTGGCCGATTTGTTTGGCCTTTGATTTAAGCTGATGGCTTCCTTCTCAGGCCCCTTTCCCATAGAAATTCATAAAAAATAGTGGTCACTCGTTTTTCTAATTATAAAATTTATTCAGGACGAATGCTAAATAAGTTGTGGCAATCAGAAAACCACAAATGAACACACGTACACACAACACGCACATGCACAACGACACAACACACACGTACGTAAAGAAAATCTGCCACCCAGATACAACAACTTCAAACCACTGTATGTATCTCTGGCCTTTTCCCTACAGATATATTTCCTTCCTCGAAAAGTCCTCATACTTTCATCCTGTATATAAAATTTGTATAACAATTGCAGCCAGCTTTATTTCCCCCCCCCAATAAGAAACGTTTTAAAAATAGAATAAATGATTTTTTTTAACTGATAAATGCTTAATCCTATTTGTTAGGTGCATAAAGATGAGGGTGGATCTTAAAACACAGATCCTACGTTTTTTTTCCCTTTCTTCACCCATGACAAGGCATTAGCTGAGTTCCCAAGTAAATGCATTATCTGAAAAGGATAGTATTTAAGTCAGAGGGGGAGAGGAGGATTGGGGCAAAGGAGAGGGAAAACCAAATAATTCCAGGGATTAGAGAATTGCCTAAGAGAGAGGCAGAGGTTGGCTAGCTCCAACCAAGCAGGTGTTGGCTTCTGCTTCCAACTTTCCTCCCTAAGTCTACAAAATGGGAGCCCTGACAGATACCCGCCCCTTTGAGGAAAAGAAAACTTCGGTGAGTGCATTTACAATTATGAGACACAGGGCTATCTCAGACCCGGCCGAAGTTCACGGTCATTTCAGGACTACAACTTGGGTTGAAAACCGAGCTGCTCAGGAGAATGAGATCTCGTTCAGGCAGCCCCCGTTCGGCAGCCGAGGCCGGCAGACGGGACAGACTTGCCTTGTCAGCTTTCATCACTCCAGCCTGAGTATTTCTCCTGCAAACCAAATGCATATCTAAGGCGCAAGCTCGGTTTTCAATTTAAATGACTTCGCTTTCTCTCTTAAACACTAAATCCTCCTCCTAATTCCCTTAAGTCCTAGACATATAACATTTTTCCTTTATAAATTGGAGAAAGGAGTCCACGGCCTGGGCTTGTCGATGACACTAGGGTGAGGTGAGCCAGCCAGCCATCGTCTGGATGTGCACAGAAAATTCTAAACACCTGATCTCAATCAGTAGCTTCCCAGGTAACGTTCCTCCCTTCCCGTCTTCATATCTGACCCTCAAAATCAAAATGAGGACGATGAGTTGCATTTCAGAGGCCGGGGAGGGCTTGCTTTGGAAATTCAGACGGCTCTAGTTTGATTTCCATATGCGTTTATTAATTTGTGAAATATTTATAGAATGGCAGCCCTGGACAATAAGGTCACAGAGGTGATTAAGATCACTTGGATTTCATGGAGAAACATAGGAGTAAGCAGGAGAACGTTCAATGGCGCTCAGTGCCGTGAAGAACGGATAACAAGTTACACAATCGCGACCAGCCAAGAGGGTCATTTTGGAGAGTGAAAGAAAGAAGGGCAGGTGGGCAATCTGAGCTCAGGCCTGACTGACAAGCGGGAACCAACCGTGTCATGTCCTGGGGTAGGGAAGAGAGTTCGGGCAAAGGGAACGTGTAGAAGCGTGTAGAAGGCGGCTTGGGGAACGGACAATTAAGGATGTTCAGTATGACAGGGACGTGGTGGCTGAAGAGGGAGGAGTTACAGTCAGACATGGGGTCAGTCACCAGACCCGTTCAGCCTTTCCAGACATTGCGGGGAGTTCAGGGTTTGGGTTAAGAGAGATGGAAAACTGCTGGCAGGTTTGAACTGCTTTGACATGTAAAAAGATTCCTCGGGCAGGCAAGGCGGGCAAACAGTCCTTCATGGGTCAAGATGGGAAACAGGGAGGACAATGAGCCTGCGTTGGGGTGGAAGCCGCCGACACCAAGGTATCTGTGGTTGGCTAGCTGCTCTTCATGTTCTCGTTTGTTTTTTTTTTTTTTAAACTTTCCTTGACTAGAAAGTTCTTCCCTGAAAGGATGGCCCATTTCCAGGGCCGAGTGGAACAGGAAATCACAGCGGTTACGGAAGAGAGGTGGAGGGAGCTGGGATCACAGAAATGCGTCTGTGTCTGAAGGTCTGGTGCCTCGTGTCGCTTCAGGGGACGGCGGCATATGTGTTTAATTGTTAATGACCCAACAACCGTGGGCAAGGGCTGCGAGCGGACGTGCTGGAGCACGGGGATCGGTCCCGGGTACTTTATGAAGCCTTGCTGTGCCGAGGCAGTGAGCGGCATATGGCGAGCCCTGTGCTCTTGGACTGCGTCTTCCATCACAGGACAGTTCTGCCTTAGGGCTGGCTGATGGTCCCTTTATTCCATTCTCGCAGAAGCAGGGATGGCCCCTGGGGGCCAGATGCCTCACTTTTATCATTTGCGACAACAGAAACAACTCCAGGGTTTGGATTCGGACAGACCTGGGTTCCAGACCCAGCCTTGCACCCTACTGATTCGATTGCTGTCGAATAGATTACGTCTCAGACCCTCGATTTACTCGTGTGTGAAATAAAACGAAATATTTGTGCGCCAAGGAGCAGCCAAAAAGGGTTGTTATGTGTGACAGGTAAATTGGTCCCTTGGATAATTCTTCAGACATTTATTGAGCACCTGATACATGCAAGACACAATCCTGGACCTTAGCAGGAGGATGCTCAAGAAGTCAGATAGGCTCTCTTTCTTAGTGGAGTTTGTGATCTTGTGGGGAAGGGAAGGTCAAAAAAAAAAGACTCGGACAGCCACAGCAGCACGTGGATTCATGAACCACAGCTGCAGTAAGTGTGGCGGAGAAAATAATGTCGGAGGGAAGGAGGAGTCGGTGATGTAGAGAGAGATGGTGCTGCTCTGTCCTTGAGATCACGTTCCATGGGTTCTGGAGACTTTTCTTCTGTCAGATCCTTCCTCTGACTTTCTGAGCTTCCTGGGTTTTTCCTGGGGACGCCTGACACTGCATTCTTCCGTGCCCGAAATACACATCCACGGGCAGCAGCTGATTGACTGGGGAGTAGGGAATGTGCTTTTTCAGAGTTTGGGAACCACCTGTTTCTGGGAGTGCCATGGAAACACGCATTCTGTCACTCGATCTTGAGGTCCAGGAAGGGAATTTTCAGCTGTCAGCAGCTGTCTTTTCTGATCCACTGCCCGGAACTTTCCAACCCCAGGAAAAGCCCGCCGTGATCCTCTCCGGTGACTCTGATGCCACTCCCTGGAGCTGAGAATGAAAGAGGGGCTCCCGCAGAGAGATTTGTGGGTGTAGGTTTTTATTCAGGGTGGTGGGGATTTCCCCTCAAAGTATGTCAAACTGTAAGCAGAGGGTCTTCCAAAGGAAGGGTTAACTTCCCATGGATTGTCAAAGAACCTCATGGCAGAAACTTACTTAAGAATCTCTGCTCCAGAAACAGCCATGATTTTGTGACTTCTGCATGGAGAACATCTTCCAGGTTTTCAGAGGAGCTCAACCGGACACAGCACAACAGTGCAAACCAGCTCTTTGCTCGTGTTCCCAAACAGGACAGAAAGGCCTGGCCCCCGGTCCCCTCTCTGGGCCTGAGGACCGAGCAGAAGGGACTGAAGTTTGCATACCCCACCCTGAAGGTAGTGGTGTGCCGTCCTGCGGGTATCTAGCTCTTCCCTTTCAGAAGTGAATGTCAGCTAGGGAATAGTAGAACTCACAGGAATCCATCTGTCACCAGATGTTTGCTTCGAGCTCCCCGTCTCTGCTTTGGCTTGGCTTTGCCCATCATTGCCTAACTTGCAAATACTTAAATACTTTGTTGCACCAATAGTACCATCGATTTAATAGTTATATTTAAATCGATTCCAGTTTTATAAGCCATATAAGTTAATTCGCAAAAGTTAATGCATCTCTCCCTCATGTGGACATTCACCATCACAAGGTATAAATAAATGGTACCTCCTAAATATACATTGATTGCACCAACGAGAATGGCTGTAATACAGAGACGGACAATAATAAGCTTTAGCTTAGGATATGGAGAAATTGGAACCAGCATATATCGCTGATGGGAATGTAAAATTTCGCAGCCGCTCTGCAAAATAGTTTTGTAGTTCCTCAAAAAATTACTTGTAGAGTTACCACATGACCTAGCAATTCCACTCTAAGGTAGATACCCAAGAGAATTGAAAATTACACATGCCCAGATGAAAACTTGCACACAAATGTTTACAGCAGCACTATTCATAATAGCCAGATAATAGGAGCAGCCTAAATGCCCATCAACTAATAAACGGGTGAACAAAATGTGACATACTACACTGGGGAATTATTCAACCGTAAAATAGAATGAAGGACTAATACATGCTACAACATGAATGAACTTTGAAAATATTATGCTAAATAAAAGAAGCCAGATACAGAAGACCACATATCATATGATTTAGTGTATATCAGATTTAATGGCTACCAAGGGCTAGGAAAGGAGAAATGGGGGTGGCTGCTAATGGGTATGGGATTTCTCTTTTGGGTGATGAATATGTTGTGGGGTTAGATAGTGGTGGTAGTTGCAAAATTTTGTGACTGTATTGAGAAAACACTGAATTGCATACTTAGAAAGAGTCAATTTAGGGCATGTGAATTATATCTCACTAAAAAACGCATTGAAAACAAGCAGTGTTATCACATCCTCCATTTCTTGTGTTTACGGAAGAAGTTTGCTGTGTCCAAGGCCTGTTCTCCCTGAGGAAAAGTGGGAGATTTGAAAGTGTTCTAGAGATGGCATTGCAGGTAGTAAATAGCATCAGCTGAGGCTCTGTCCTTCAATGAATCAACAATACAAAACAGGACTTGAAAAGGGAACTGCTCCTGAACAGCTTCTGAAATCATCTCTCCTACCAAGCCTGGGATGAAATGCTTGGGATTTTGTGTTTTAGGTACTGTGCCTTACTTGTGCCAATCTTTGGTACTGATGAGTATCAGCATACTATCGAGGGTATTTTATCTGGGGAAAATAACATTCTCTAGAAACATGCTCTACCTATGGGAGCCACCAGCCACATGTACCTATTGAAATTTAAGTTAAAGTCATACAATTGGTATTTCTAGTGCTCAGTAGCCACATGTGGTTTGTCTTTATTATGTTGGATAGCATACTACAGAACTATTTTTTTCATTCCTTAAAGTTCTATGGGACAGCACTGTTCCAGAAGTTTGAATTGATTAATTTGTTATGCTCTAGTCTCTTTTCTCTCCTTTCCCTTGTCCTCATTTAAGCAGATATGAATCCTGAAACCTGAGGAATAATGCAGTAAAATTAATAGTTAATATTTACACTTGCTCTGTGTCAGGTGGTGTACCCAGCACTTAAGGTGCATTATCTCAGTTAATCCTCACAAAAATCCTAACAGGCTGATCCGGTTATTATCCCAGCATTAGAGCTGAGAAGAGTAAGCATCAGAGAAGTTATGTCATTTGTTTAAGGTCAAGTTCAAGTTGAATGGGGAAGCCTAGGATTTGATTCCAAGTCAATTGACTCTGTCTGCTCCACACTTTCACCTCCCTCTTCTAGAGCTTGGAGCTTCTGACAAGAGGCACAAATCTCATCTCTGGTCCCAGCTAGGATCCTTTCAAGATCTGTCAGCCCTTTTCGTTTTAGTTTTAAAATTGTCATGTGATAGCTGTGTTTTCCTTAGAATACTTTCAAGAAATAAATAAGAGAGCAGAGTAGAACATATGAGTCTGCTTATCACTTCCTCCATCCCCTCCTACCTGCCCCCCCATAAGACATAATGCACACCCACAGGTGGGAGTGTTAATTAGTCCAAAATCCTCCCATACCTTTCCTATGTAATTACACGCATAGGCGTGTGTACATGGTAAATGGTATCTCATCACCCACGTTGTTCTGTACCTTGCTTTTATTCATCCGACAACACACTTTGGCCATTGCCCATGTCGGTACACGTAGGTGTGCCCCGTTATTCTTGACACCCTGCAAGAACATTTCATATGTGGTCAATACCACAGTGTGTTGGGTCGTTATCTCTCTTACACGCTTTTTGATAGTTTCTGGTTTTCTTTTGCTTTTACGGAGATGCTGCCGCATGAATGCCCTTGAACACCCGTGTTTGTGCGCAAGCCTGCAGATACGTGGAGGGTAGAATCCGAGAACTGGGTTTGCCAGTTCCCAGGGTAAGCCGTTGTTACACTCTGATGGATACTTTCAAATGCCCTCTAGAAAATGGCTTTGCCAGTTCTCGCTCCCTCAAAGGGGGTACGAGAGACCAGTTTCTTTGCATCCTTGCCAGTGCTGGACATCATCAATCTTTTACATTTTTTGCCAATCTGTTGGGTGATAATTCCTTTTCCTTTCAGCCTTCAGGGTCATTTACACCTCCCTCCACCTGCTCTGCTCAGGCTTCTAGCTGCTGACAGCCAGAGGCAATCTGCCGGAGGCAAGATGAGGTCAAGGCCAAAATGGCATATTTCTTTTTTCAGCGGGAAGGGTGTTTACTTGGGTAAATGTGGTACATGCAAAGTGTCTCGTTGGTTTGAAAGGTGAAGAACCAAGATCCAAGAAGTCCCCTGCATAGTTGTGTGTCTCAACTCTGGTGCGCCCGTGCCTTAATTGATGCATTATAATCAGTTGTGTTGTGTCATGTGCTCACCCAGTCATTTTTTCATCCAGTACCAATGGGGCATTGATTCAGTGTCAGGTATAGTTTTAGGCATGGAGGATACAACACAGAACAGAGTCAAGGTTCCTATTCCAACGGGATTTAGGTTCTAATGGGCAGGGATGGAGGCAGACAAACAGATTTATATTTCTTATATGAATAGGAAAGAAGAGAAGGAAAGGAGAGGGATGATTCGTGATATAGGGGTGTGGGTGTGAGGGTCTGTTGTAGAGAGGGTGGTCAGGTAAAGTTCTCTGAGCAGTGACACTGAAGACAAGAACTGAATTTAAGAGGAACATCTCACCAGAGGGACCAACGATTACTGAGCATTCAGAGGAAACCAGTATGGTTGGAGCCTGTGATAAAGGGAAAGAGTGGAAAGAAATGATGTTGGAGAGATAGACAGGGGCCGGTGAGGCATGGCAATGAATTTGAATTTTTATCAAGTTATAATAAGTGGAGCAGGGTAACAGCATAATCTGGCTTATTCTGAGAGTTCTAGATCAACGGCACTCAAAAAAACCTGACGTTTCTGAATGCTTTGCTTTTTAAATAATACCAAAACATGAAAGAAGCGTTAAAGAGTTTCTCTTATAACAGGGCCGATCTCGAATGTGTTTTGCAATGTCTTCTTGAACGGTGGAGGAAAGGGATTGGACCCAGCTCTAATGAACTTGGGATCATGCATAGCCTTCTGTCCGCAGTAACTCAATCAAAGTTCATAATCAAAGCATGGCAAGAGCCTCTAGCAAGGCTGACTAGAAAGAACATTGGGACTAACTCCTGGCGCCTCTAGTTTGTCATCTCTGTGCAAACGCTGAGGACCCCTAACTGCGTGACCATTTCCTACCAGCAGAAAGCTTTTCTTGCCTCAGACGTCTCAGGGCCTCCCTTGGAGCCTCCTGCATCCCAGTAAATGAGCTCGCAGTGGTATAAGCAGAGATGGGAAAGGAAACCCTGCACTCAGTGTCTGGGCACCAGCCTTCAGGAGAGCAAGCGTTTGGGATTCTACAGGCCCAGACACTGCTTTGAAATCACTCTGCGTGCAGCAGGCAGGAGGCATGAAGATATCTCTTTAGCTGTTATCACCCCGGTAAGGTAAAAAACACTCATGGTTATTGTCGTTAGACTCCCAGTTTTTATTCCAAATAATATTTTAACTAGAGAAATTGTTTGTTACAAACAGCAATTTCCGGTGAGTCAGCATCATCAGTTGAACCTTACAGAGAATGGAATGGTGATGGGGCAGAGGTATCTGCAGGCGGAGCCATCGTGGGTTTCCTTCTCTCTTTGGTCCTGCTTTTAAGTTTCTACTTCCCACTGATTAAAGACATGAATCACCCACTTCCCTCTTTTCATACTCACCTACCTTGTGCTGACCCCTAAATGTGCACTGGTGCCTTTGCCCCATGTGCCTGGATGCCGAACCAAGCCTGGAAGCCCGTTTCTTAGAAGAGCCGCCTTTCTGCCTCTTGCATGGGGCTTACCTGCAGCCCTGAGGATGCTAAGGTCGCTCTTGCCTTGGCCTGGATGCTTTAGAGGAGAACAGGCAATCGGACAGGCTTCCTGTGGCAGAGTGGTACTGTAACCATCGCGAAGTGTCACTTCTCCTACCCACGTCTCTGCTCTCCTCTATGCTTTCTACTCTGTTCATGGAGAGAGAGTTTCTCAGCCTACTTTGGAGCACCATTTGCTCGTGCGTTTATTTATCTATCTATCTATTTATCTATCTATCTATCTATCTATCATTTATTTTTTTTTTCTGGCAATCATGGAAGCTGGATTTGCTGTTGTAGCAAAACACATTTCGCTTTTATTTGGACCATCTCAGTCTCAATAGTAAGATCTGCCTTCATCCCATTATCTTGCACGGGAGCTAATAAATAGTGTAGCCCGAGACCTCCACTCAAACCAGCCTTGGAGAAGCAGAATATTTCATAGGCTGCTCTCCCGTAGATAATTTACAAGACTTCCACTTCTTATTGATTAACTATCATAACTCACTCCAGGAAATAAATTATGTATCTGTTGTCATCACACTGGATATGCACAAATTGTCCTGAGAGGCTGATAAACCTTTGGAGGAATTGGGAGCCAAGTCAGCTTTTTCTGCAATTAAACCATGAGAGAGCTCAGGGATGTATGTCCACACTACTGAAGGTGGCGCGTCACAGCAGCAGCCGAGAAAATAATTGGTAAATTATTTAATGCACAATGACAAATAATTCTATAGTGAGCACCTCCATTTTTTCCATGAAAAAGCTAAGCTGTCCCTTCAGTAGTTTTGGATGGGAAGAGAATAGCCAAGGGCGGCAGGTAGTTTAGTGATACTACGTTGACAAAATCCAGAGAGAAGGATGGATGTGTATACATAATGGAGTATAACTGTGTGGCTACAGAGAACTAGATTTCTGAGGACGGGACATGAGAGAATTCAGCCCTTGACTCTTGTTTCTTTATTCCTGATTATTAGAATTTCAGATCCAAAAAGAAAAAAGAAGAAAAGAAAATTACATTAATTATGTTTTGGGGGTAAGGAGTATGATTTTGATTAAGCTCTTTGCTGCCTCTACTTTCTTTCCACCCTGGTTCACATGGAAATTGCTAGCTACCTCGTAGCCATCTAAGAAATTATAGGAAAATGTGTGTTAATTAAACTCACAGGCTTTGGGTCCAGCCCTAAGTCAGCCGTGTACATGCTGTATGACCTTTGGTAAGTCTCAGAATCTCTCTGAGCCTCACTGCCTAATCTGGAACTAAGAGTGTCATCTTGAGAATTAGATGAGGTAGCATTTGTAAAATACTTACCACATAGTTGTCGAATGATACATGCCAGCTAGTTGTGAGCATATGCGTGTTTCTAGGGAAATAATTGGCTTTTGTTAAATGACTAAATTCCTTCTCTACTCCCCATGGAACTTGACACATAGCGCTGCCCACAAAAGGAGTAGTAACTTGATAGAGAAAGGTCACCTGCATTTGAAGCGTCTGTCCCTGTGTCCTGATTAGGGGCTCAGGTGCAAAACCACTGTTCACTTTCTGTGTTCACAACACCTTGCTGTATGTGACATGTCTCTCCATTCCCAGTCTCAAGGACTTTGTAGTAAACATCAAATTCAGCCACTCTGGAACGTCCATTTTTTTCATGTGCCAAGTAGTCTTTATGTGCTTGGGTCATCTTACACATTCTCTCCAGATATGATGAAAACGTAATCTAGCCAACAAACAGATGGACAGAACTTTCACTGAATGTATCTGTTCTCTAATACAGTACCTATATTCGGCATATTAGATGCCACACACTACACAGCACGGTGTTATGTTGGACAGTACATGTGATGAACCTCGAAATATTAGCTAGTTTTTATGGGCAGAGATTTCTGAGGCTGATGGAGTTAAATAAGGAGTCAGGGAATTGTTAGAAGAGCGTTTGAGATGTGTCAGATTGTAGCAGAACTGTGGTTACTCAACGGTGTCTCTGAGAAGATCTGAAACAGTGGCTCTGCTGCCTCCCACATGGCTAAAATAAAGAGTGGTCTGCAGTGCATGCGTGCATGTGTGTGTGTGTGTGTGCACGTGTGTGCGTGCATGCGTGTGTGCACATGCAAGTGTGTGCATGTGTGTGTGCACATGCGTGTGCATGCATGTGTGTCCATGCATGCATATGTGCGTGCATGCATGTGTGTGCACATGCATGTGTGTGTGCGTGCATATGCACATGTGTGCATGCATGTGTGTGTGTGTGTGTGTGTGTGTGTGTGTGTGTGTGTAGGAAATTCTGCTAGAGGAACAAGCACAGGAGAGTGGGTTGTTCTGAAGGACTTTTCGTGTCGGCCACAGTGAAGCCAGAGGATTTAGCGTCCCCACGACACCTTGTGTCTCTCCAGTATTTGGAAAGCTTGTGTCCCCGGGATTCATTGTAAATCTTTCTTGGATGAGGCTGTGGACACACTGCCAGCGTCCCATACTCTGGGCTTCCTTTCTCCCTGCCCAGGTTGGCTACGTCCCTTCTTTTCGCATTCCCTTTCTTCAGATGGTGCCATTAATTAGCTTTCATGTTCTCACATCGCCTCGCAGAGATCTCATGCAGGTCACCTTGAAGTCTTTGAGTGTATATTTACCGTCTCTTCATTTATCTTTGTCCGTGGAGAGTCACATCCACTGGGTGTAAATTCTTCTTCTTCCATTCCAAGGACGACCTCAGTCTTCAGTCTCTGCGAGCTATCAGTTGAGGGAATGAATCCAAACCAACCAGACAAAGAACCTGGCTTTGTGGCTAGATGGACATTTCCAAACTCTCCATCTGCTGGTGTTTCTGGGGTTTCTGGACCATGTGGACAAAGGCCCCAAGCCTGGGGATGGAGAGAGCTCGCATTTCTTCCCCAGAGCCTGCCCGCTAGGTCTCTGCCTCCGACCTGCCTCCCAGCCTGAGGCAGGAAGACCCGTTCGGTCTTGTGCTGGTTCTGGGCTGGCAGACCCATCCATTTCTGTCATGGCACATCTTATAGCAGTTCTATCTCGCTGGGACTGCCCAGATTAGCTGCAGAGCTTCTAGGCCGTGCTTCCAGGAGGCCTAAATTGACTTAGAAAGCTTTGCATTGAGCAGATGTTTACTCTTGGGGGAGATTAAAAACCATTTTGCATTAAAGAGGCAGTGGCACTTCCCCAAAGCATGAAAGAATTGTTTCTTTTGCTTGGCTGAGACTCACTCCATCCTCTGCTCGACACCCTCGTGGTCCTTGAAAATGGAGTAAGTCCAAGTTAGACCAGGTGAGTCTGAGGGGAATATTTCCTCTGCAGCTGCTTTGGTTTTGCTTCGACTCATAAAGATGACTAAAGCGACCAAAACACCTGGGGATCGGCTTCGTGAACCCAGAGGAGGTGGGAGGCAGAAGGGAGGGCGACCCGGATTCGATCGTGCTCGTTTTCGGCCTGGCACCGTTTGAGAACTGGAGGAAGCATGAGATGTGCCTATGGAAGTGGACACATACAAAACACAGACACATCCCAGAGGCTGAGTCAGAAGACAAACTGTGTGTGTGCACATGTGTGTGTGTGTGTGTGCTCACACGTGCGTGCGTTTTGAGGGCTAACTGTTATGGGAAGTGGCTTAACACTGAGGCAGAAAACAATATGTGTGTTTCATAACGTGCAAGTTCAGAGCCCAGAGGTAGGAATCAGATGCCATTGGAGCTCATATCTGACTCAGCTATACACTGGCTTTGTGACCTTTGGTAAGTCACTTACTCTCTCTGAACCTCAGCTTTTGAATCAGTCTGTAGAAAAAAAGAAAAGATAAGTGTTTCCTGAGGCGTAAACGGGATGCCTTCGAAATCATCTAGCCTGGGTCCTAACAGATAGTTGAGATGCTTTCTTAATCCTAGTGGGTAAAGCAGCTGCTGCCAGTGTCATTGTCAAGGTCATCATCATCATCATCATTATTATTATTGTTATTGTTGTTGATGACTTTGGAAGACAGACCACAGAGAAGATCACAATAAGCCCAGATCTTGATTTTACCTGGTCTGGAGTCCTTGCCTGCTGCAATATTGGAGGGGAGCCTTCCGATGGATGAATGCATTAAGCAGCTGAGAAAGCTGGCCTCCCATCTCTCTGCCTCTGTGTTACTTATAATTAGGGAGGCTCATGACTTCTTCGGTAAAAGGGGGAAAACAAATCCAGCTCTGTTCTGCTACCACATGCAGCCAACGAAATGACAAGCATTAGGGCATGTCGAGTAGTGTCTGGCCTGAACCGGATTCTTAAGAGATCACCCTGGAGCTAGGCAAAAAAAAAAAAGACTATTCTCTTTTAGAAGTCTCATCTGGGCAAAGTGCTTGGCATAAAGTGGATCGCATGTCCTTTAAGGCAGTGTGCCAAGCAGCTGGACAAAGGTCACCGGGAGTTCATAGAACTTTTAAACACACAGGGACTTATGCTGTTGGATCCTTTCTGTTGGCACTATTTATGATTCTTTTTTTTTTTTTTTTTGGAAGACAAAACTTTTTTGCTTCAGGCGAAGTACATTTCACGGAGCATTTGATGACTCCTTGGTAGAAGCTGCAGTAGCTATGTTTCCGTTTCAAGGCCCGAATCCACACCGAGAAGTTCCCTATCCTTGCTATTTATCACCAGGGCCAGTTAGCACATGTCGGCTTCTGCGTTTCATTGTTGACACTTCAGCAGAAGTGGGAGGAGGCATATGGCCTTCCTGGAATCTCGTGGGGAGGAAAAGAGGACATTTGAAGGGACATATTTTGGAACTGGAAGACAGAGCAAGATCATACTGGTAGGTGTGATGGAAAAGTAGAACAGCCCGTCAGCTCTGGAAGTCCTGAGTCCTGTGTAAAGGCCACGTCTTTTCAAAGCATTTTAAAGACTGGGAGTCCACCTGGCACTGCCTGTCAGTGACTTTGTGGTTCACAAGTCTACGGCAGCTTGCGTGTGACAAGCTGTCGTCCTTGCATCGGTGGCACGCGGGCTACCTGTCTTCTGAAGGCTTGGCTACCAGGAAAGAAAGCCCTTTTAAGTGGGAGATGCATTTATCTTGTAATTACTCTGGAGACGGGGCCTTGGGATTAAATGTAGGTGATCGAACGGAACATTTTAATAGAGAAACATTTGACTATATTCCGGTGCTAATCCATAGAGCTTGAGATGCCCGCATTTTTCATATTTACCATTTCAGTTGGCCTTTCTTGGTAGTATCAGGTCGAATTCCTTGGTTTCGAGCACGAGATATTTACTAGATATTTATTTTGACGACCTTAGGCAAAGGTTGGATACTTGAGTAGCTCCCAGAGTTGACAGGAAGGCTGGAGAAAAAGGCTTGGACCTGGGGCAGACCCAGCAGGACTATTCAGCCATGGGCAACTGGCTCTAAAATGAGTGCCCTCTCTTTTATGCAAATGACCCTCCAGCTACTTCTTCTGTCACTGCCTCTCTCTAGCTGAAATTCCAAGTCTCGGGAGAAGGAATCCTCACTGCTCGTGTTTGTTCCTTGAGAAAGTCTCTTTAAAGAAATCTGAAGAAATCTCTGGGGCTCCCACAATAAGGGTACAACATATATTTTTTTCTGCATATAAACAGGGAAAAGACAATTTATGTAAAAGGACTTCAAGGTGCTGTTTGGATGATGCAATGGGTGCGCATTAAATGACAACCATTCTGATTATTATTAATGTGACAGGATAGACCTGCAGTGATCAAATGATCAGAATGAGTCTTCTGGGGGATGTGTGTGTGTGTGTGTGTGTGTGTGTGTGTGTGTGCGTGTGCGCGCGCGCACGCACATCTGTATATATATATACACACATGTGATACATACACAATTTCATGATGGACTGTGTTTCAAGAACAGTGTCATAAGTACAAGGGACCTTATTTTTCCTTTGTAACCATAAACATCATTGTGAGATGTCACCAGGAACGAGAGAAACAAATGAAACGCTCCACAGGGCAATAAATACGAGAAAGACCTTGCCAGATATCTTGTAGCAAGGAAGAATTTAGAGTATATCCGAGACTGAGAGCCTAAATTGGGACTCACCATTTTTTATAGTCTCAATTCATCTACCAAACCGTACTTGCCATCAACAAGCAGGGCCAGACGACCTTATTGGTTGTTAATGTGGAATTGCTGCATTAGATTCTTTTAGTGCGGTGGCTCTCAACGGGGAGTTTTCTCTGCAGGCGACATTTGGCAACGTCTGGAGACACTTTTGGTTGCTACAAATGGGTAGAGGGCTGCTACTGGCATCTCGTGGGTACAGATCAGGGATGCTGTTAAACATCCTATTGTGAACGGGCCAGCCGCCCACAACCAAGATGAACAGCACTCAAATACCAAGAGTGCAGAGACTAAGAAACCCTGTTTTCATGTAAGAGATGAAAGCACCCCCTCGAATCAGCTATGCAAAGCGATGGCTATCAGGAGGATACAGGTGTATCTGATACGATTGTAGCCAGGGCAGCTGGGACTCAGGAAGAAAACGTTAGAACCGATAAGACTCTCTTTCCACCTCTCCTCTCTTCGCCTCAACGTTTACTTCCACAAATCTGCCTCAGGCACGTGGCGGGAACCGTGGCCACGAATAGCTCCTGTGCCTCTTCCGTTTTGACATCAGAGGACAGTTGAGACTTCCCTCTGATTCTGTGTCAGAAATCCCCCTGGAAAGCTTTGATTGGCCGGCACAGGTCAGGTGCTCACCACGGGCTCAGTCAGCGATGGCCTGGGTGCAGGGTTGGGTCATGTGACACAAACACGGCCACAGACGTGCCATACAGGTGTTTCGAGGCCCTTGCCTGAGAAACCGAGGTGGTTCTGAGCCAGGCCGCCACCCCCATTGAAATCCACTTCTACTCCATGTTCCCTTATTGCCAGGACATTTGTCAGTCCGACATTGTTTCCAGCAGAGCTGTGTCGGAGAATGTCACTCAGGCATTGCCAGATTGTTGAGCACCTTGGCTGAAAATTGCACGGGCGGGGGCACCTGGAGAGGGAGCGATGCTTGTGTGTTTCCAAGGAAGCCGGGCCCTGGCATTTATTGTGAGATCGCTGAACCGCATTGGGCCTCGAAAAATTATCTGGCCCAGCTTTCTGCCTCCAGACCCGTGCATTTGTAAGCCTCTAGGACAGACGGGCTGCCGCAGCACAACCGGAGGTGGTTTGTGTCATGTCTGCCCAGTGCGACCCCAGAGAGCCTTTGTCAGCCGAACTTTGTCCTATTTGATATGTTTGTGGCAGTGTATTTGAAACTCTGGTCAGTTTCTCAGATGATATATATATATATATATATATATATATATATATATATATATACACACACACACACACACACACACACACACATATATGTATATATATACACACACACTTATATTTATATTATTTATATTTATATATTTATATTTATATTTATTTATATTTTTATATATTTATATTTATATTATTATTTATATTTATATTATTATTATTTATATTTATATATATTTTTCCCACTTAGATGGAATTTGTCAAGCCTGCATTGTGCTAAGCCCTATTAAAATGGTGCCAGAGACCCAATTATGGCAGCTACAAAGGCATTCAAGAGTAAGCACAGAAAAACACATAAAGAGATTAAAGATCCAAAATCGGATTCTAGCGAAAGTACATTAGGAGACATCAGGCAGAGAGACATGAAAGAATTAGAATATGAAGAACAAAGCCACACAGAGCTTTTTGGATGTCCTTACTTTTCACCCCCCAAAACACCATTTAATTTTGAGCATGTTTACTCTTTTAAAAACGAAATGAAATGATCGATTGTACTTTTGTCAGGTGGACGTGTTTTTAAAGTCTGGTGTGAAATGAATTGCAGATGGGTTTTCTGGCTTGATCCTTTTTTTTCTCCTCCTGGTCTTAGACAATCTGGTGTCAGTGAATCATGAAATCGCTGCTGGTGAGCACACTTACTGAGCTGACAGAGCTGCTTCTGGGCTGGATGGTGCTGGCAGCTACACCTGGGGAGTGGTTTGAGAACCCCCCCCAACCCCCATTTTACTCTTTTCAGAGAAGAGGCAGTATGCGGGGGGCAGGTGGCACATTTGAGATTTGCCGTTTTGAGATAGGGAGTCGTCTGTCCTTCAGTTTGCAGCCACCACCTCATCGGCCCTGACGAAGTCTTGTCACAGCAGAGCTGCCCTGAACCAGCTGTGACTCAGTCACCGTGGTGTGTTCTTACTCTGGTCTCTCTGCCTTCAGCGGATGCTCTGACAAATCTTTATCCAGATGCTTGATTTGTCCTTAGTTACTTGCAAAGGAAATATATGTGTGGCCTCATATGAAAGCAGAGATTCCTCTGCCTGTATCATCATGAGGTATCTGTTCAAGGTTTGTGCAGTGGGGGGTGATGAAAAAGATGGAACTCTCCCCTGCTTGCAACAGTCTCCAACTCCAGACTCAGACACTCGCATAATTCCACAGGAGTACGTCCATCAGGGCAATGGGGGTGATAAAGAACCAGAGAACCAGAGAACAAATGTCCATCACATATGTTCCACCTGAAGGAGGCGGCTTCAGCTTTACTACAGCCATTTTTTCCCCCTGCAGTAACACAAGCTCTGTATCACCAGATTTCTTGATACACCTAAAAACAAATAAACAAACAAACAAACAAAAATAAAAAACAAAAAAACACATAAAAACTAAAAAGAAAATAAAACAAAAAAGAAACAGAATTTCATAGGAATAGTCATCATGAAGTTTAAATGATAGCAACTAATTTAAACGTATATTTAAACATAGTAAATATATATGCACATGTATATGTTATATATATATGTGTATGTCTATAGTTATGTGTAGTATATAATACATATATGTGTGTTACACATAAGTAAATATGCATACTTATATATTTTATATATCTCACATAACTAAGCACATCATTAGCCGGAGTCACCATTTGTCATCTCAACTCCTAAGAGAAAAGAAAGACCATAAATAAGTATTTCCCAAAGTAGTGGTTCATGCTCCATCAGTTTTTCCCCCCATCTACTTGAAAAGACTCACTTTGAAAAGCTTAAGCATTACCAAGAGACCAGCATCACCGATCTTTAATATACTTAAAAAAAGGTTTCCTGAAGGTGTCAAAACATCCTTAATTTAAATTCTCTTTATTTTGAAATGGAACAGATGTCCTCGTACAGTTTAAGGGATTGACGTGAGAAGGGAAGTGATCTCTTAGACCATTCTGCTCACATGAAACCAATAAGGAGCGGGTATCCCTGTTTCCCAAGGAAATTCCACTCATTCTTTATGGAACGAAAAGGGAATCTTCTTTCCAACACGAAGAGATTGGAGCTGGGGAGGAAGTGCAAGGTGAGCCTTCGGGCTCAGGCATGACTTACCTGTGTAACCTTCCACCTACCTATACAGTGGAATAGCCCCCTTGGTCCCCATCTTTGAAATGCCTCTTGTAATATATGTGAGGATCTATGAGCATGAAATGGTGTGATAACATTTGTGAAAATCCAGAGCTAAGCTGTCCAGTCTGGCAGCCACTACCCATATCTAGCTGATTGCTAGATATTCATTTAATTGAAATGAAATCAATTGAAAAAAAAATCAGATCTAAGTGCAAATCCATTTCTGCCACTAATGTGCCTAATGGCTTCATCGGTTTGCTTCAAGCTGAGTTTTCTCATCTTCACGAAACGGGAATAATAAGCCAGATCTTGAAAATTTGGGGGGAAACAAAATGAGTTGGGGTGGGTAAACCATACAGAACCCGTGTCTTTAATGCCCACCCTGATGCAAATTATAGATATTCCAGCAATTCTATATACTCCCTTCTCAAAGTTTCGAAAATAAGATTGTATTGCTACCATCTAATTAGCCAATAAACTGAGACGCAGCTACTACGAGAGCCAAGCCCATTACTATTTAATACCCTGGAGTCCAGTGACCTTGGTTGGTAGCCCTCCCCTGTAAATTACTAGTCATGCACCCTTAGGCAACTGTTTCCCTCTCTCCAACTCATGGTCAAGGTCAAGGTCAAATGAGAGATGAACTTAACAGGAGCTTCACCTACGGAAAGCTCTCAAGAATAGTAACAATAAAATAATATCATAACTATCAATTATTAATAATAGTAATATAATATTAGTAAGCTCTCTTGATGATGGTGGAATTTATAAAGAAAGTGAAAGAAAAAAGGAAAAATAAGAGGAAGGAGGTTTTCACAACTCAAGAATGAATTTGGGGACCCCGTCCATTCAGACCCACAGTCTATGTAATACAGCAGGGTGGCTTCCGTGCCATTAACCCAACCTTAAAAAGCAAACATGTTCAAATAAACAGAAACCACGATGTTCCTTCTGCTCCAAAAGGCTAACCCGGAAGCCCAAAGCGCCTTCTCCAGAGCCTCTTACAGCTTTTCTGCAAAGTAGAGGCCTGAGCGAGAAGCAGAGGCGGACAGATGGTGTCCCACAGACTCTCCCTCCAGCCTTTCATCTCTCCTCTCACTATTAATTCATCTGTTTGGACGGATACGTTCACGCATGGAACCAAGATGAATAATAATGAGGTTTTTAATAACTCCCAGCATTTGCATTCCTAGTTACTCTTTACATGGTTCTAGCTGATTAAAATGAATCATTTACATAATTAACATATGGTTATAGTGTTGGCTTTAATATGCTGATTATCTCAATACTTTTGTCTGGAGTCAATTGGATTCAAACTGTAACAATTGTTTGAAGTGAAACTAGTTTATTCCTGGAGGAGGGGGGGATGTTTGCCAAGGTGCTGGATTAGCAACAGTACAACTCTTGGAGAAGTTTGTTTGGTTTCTGTTTGGTAATGTGATTGAAAAATACGTAAATAAAAATAATGATTGCAGTGATCCTGATAGCTCCTGTTTATTCTGTAGCAGGTGCTTTCACATCCATTATCTCAAATTCTTGCAGCTACCTTGCAGAGTACAAAGGCTGATCCCCACTTTACAGAGGCAGAAACTGAGGCTCTCAGAAATTAAGGGTCTTGGCTGGAGCCACTGTGAAAGTCACCAACCATCAGAGATCTTCATCCCTGAACCCACGCTTCTTAATTACTCTGCGTCATAGTTTCTCAACCTTGGCCAGAAAATGATTTTTTTTTGAGGGGGGGGGGAACTGCCCTGTGCAGTATAGAACTTTTAGCAGCATCCCTGGCTTCTCCCCACCAGATGCCAGCAGAAACCCCACCCCCATCTGTAATAACCAAAATGCCTCCAGATGTTGCCAGAGGTACCCTGGGGAGAATCGCCCTTGCCTAAGAACTGCTGCTCTAGGTTAGCTGCTTTTCTTACAGTAGGAAGACAAAATACTAATGCACAAGCACATTGTCTAAGATGGTCTACTGCTGATGAGTAGTAACTAGCTGCGTTTACAGTAATGGCACCGCAACCCTATTTAGCTGTTTGCAGGTAGGTTTGTGTCGTACGTGACCCATGTACCTGATTTGGAATCTTCCAATTATATAAGGCACCTTTGTTTTGTTCAACTGTGATAAGATCTCTCTGTCTCTCTCTCTGTCTCTGTCTCTTGCTCTGTCTCTCTCTCTGTCTCTCTCTGTCTGTCTGTCTGTCTGTCTCTCTCCCTCTCCCTCTCCCTCCCTCCCTCCTTCTCCCCTCTCTTCCCTGCTCTCTGTAACTTCTGTAGAGGGCATGCTTGATATTTTCAGATGTACCGTTTTGTTATGGAATGTATTTCAGGATGCCATTTTCTCATTAGCAGACACTAGGCATGGGTGCCATCAGCTATGATCTGATTATCTTGCTAGTTCACATTGAATTCGAAAGGAACTTGTGACAGAGTGTCCAATTTTCCTGTTTAGGTACCTGAGGTTTTGGAATGTGTGCTTTCTGAACATTCATGCATATTTGAAACACATTTTGGCTAATTGCATGACTGTTGTCCACAATTAGTCTGTGGTAGGCATGATTAATTGCAAGGAACACTGACATTTATGCATAAAACGCTCGAGGTCTAAGAGAAATGGAGAGAAATGGTGACTGCAGCAATGGTGAGTGGAATACTAATGCACAGTGACCCCAGAAGCAAACCCCCAAAAGGGGAATTTCTGCATCAGTAGGATAGGTATTATATTCGGACAGATGTCTCTGTATTTTTTACTTGTCTGTATTTTCTTCTCCTTTCCTCCAAAAACCTCTAGTTTTAAGTAGGTTTTCAGAAGGCTCTCTGATGTTCTAATGAATCCCAAGGCCTGCCTTATTCCTTTCTCTCCCAGATCACACGCCATCACTCAAAGCTCATGATTTGCTTCTTTAAGATACCATGTATATGTTCCATGTTTTTCATGAAGGATCAAGGAAGAAACAAATGGACCACAATTCCACCATCCATATGAACTGAAAAATACTCTTTTTTTTTTTCTGGTTGTTTAAAAAGATACATGACTGCAAAGGAAAAGGAAAAATAAAGTCCAACTCTGAATTTCAGTTCTCATTAACGCTAGTCCTTCTCAGTGGCTTCTGGCATAGAACCAGAGGGAGCTGGAGAAGGACACAGTGTGTATACATTTCTATATAGGAGATGTCTGTGTGCGTACAGATATATATTATTTTCACGAAAACATCACGCTAATATGCCCTGTTTTCCTTGCTTTAATTTACTTACTAAAGTGCCACGGAGAGTTAGTTTATCACATTAGCACACACTGGTTTTTATCACTCCTTCAGTTGTCCTCCATTCTATGTTTGTGACATACCTTATTTAATCGGTCCTCTTACTGGACTCTTTAAGAATTGTTTGTTTTCCTATTATAAACATCGAAACCATGTACACGCACACTGAGTCATCTGTGTAGATGGAGATGTATAAAAACATAGCTAATATACCTTGGCTAAATTTTACAGGCATGTTCATTTCTTAGCAGGGTGCTTGTTGGGTCACAAGTTGCTATCCCATAACTTACTTTTTTAAAGATGAGATTCAAAGCTCACCTCCTGCAGTGGATAATGCCACCCAGTTCACATCGCTTTCTCACCATTGATACAGCCGTCCTATTTTAAGATGCGCAAAAAGACAGACAAACATTTGTTTACTGAGCGTCCACCTTTCAGAGATTCACAGGCCGTTGCCTTGACCTCTGACTGTGTGCTGGGCTCACCGCAGAGTGGTGGAGACAGGGCCCCGACACCGGGGTTCATGTGAGAGAGAGTCACCACTGTGGACTCCAAGTCCCATGATGGAGGAATTAGTCAGATGCTCACCGACTCAGGAAGAGACAGCCTTCACTCTCCTTGGGAGAAGCTGACAGCGACTGAGTTTGTCAGGCACCTGATACATGCCTTTGGAATATACTATTTTGCTTGAAATGTGCCTCTTTATTCGTTTTGCTGCCCAAGGTGTAGAGTGCATGTTGCTTGAGAGCAGGGACCACATACAGAAAGAAACCTCACATCTTGGGCCAGCCCTGATTGATTAGTACTGGCTGATGGGAGCTTCATTTGGAGAAAGATCAGGGTGGTTCATAATTGATTGACAATGTCTACTGTGTGTAACAAATAGAGAAATGAGAGTCTGCAAACTAGGTATTCTTTGTCCATCCTTCTGTAATAAATCCAGGTTATTTATTATGATCATTTGGGGTTTACAGAAAACTTATATATCAACTTTTTGGGGGAAAAGGAGAAGAGAAAGTGGGAGGGAAGAAGGAAGTTGAAAGAAGGGAGAGAGACAGAGACAGAACAGAAAGATCTACTGAAGACTATAAAGAGTATCCTATTTCTAGGCTGATCTTTATTTTAGCTTCTCTATGTTTTTTGAAATTTACTACAGAGAACATGTGTTGACATTCAAAATTAGGAAATAAGAAGATCTCAGTAAGTGCTACGATAAAATAAAACAAAGACCGTCTTAAACGAAATGCATCACGTAGCGTTAGGAGGTGCAGGAATCCTGGGACAGGAGGTGGAAGGCGGTTCTGCATTATTCTGCGTTTCCTCGGTCTCGTGGGACCGCTGGGTGATGTGCCTTCTTCTCTCCTGGCAGGATGGACGGCGTTCATCTCCGGTCCCTTTGTAATAAATGCCGGGCTGTGAATAGGAGATGGCCAAAGGAGCGTACTTGGGCAAGGCTTAATTTTTAGCAAGGTGCACAGCTGGTCTGTAACTGTCGGGAGAATGGATGACTGGGGAAGCGGGCCTTCTGCCTTTCTGCTCAGAATGAGAAACGGGCTTGACCTGCATGGGCTGCAGGAGCCCAGCTCTCTGCCCCGAGCCGGGGCGAGCCAAGACGCCCTGCCCTTTGAGGCCTCCGCACGTTCACAGAGCAGCTTCGGTCAAGGAAGTGGACATATTTTTAAAGGCTCAGCCTTCCTGTGAGATGGAGCTCAGGTACATTCCGATTCCACCCAACTCTTGCCTTGTAACTGAGGCCCCCAGTAGCAGCCCTTTGCAATGAAACTATATCACTTTTGAAGCTTAGCAGATGGGAGTTGTCATAAATGATATTTTAGTCACAGATATGAGCCATAAAACTCGAAAGATAAAGTATCTTTCTGAGACACACATGGAGAGGCAGATACAGACCCAGACACGGCAGGAGCTCTCTTGTAGCTCCAAGGAGGGGCGAGAAGGGCCAGTGCTGGGCATTTTAGTGCGACGTGGGCGGCCACAGATGACAGGGAGCAGTGGACGCAGCATGGAACAGGAGATCTGGGGGACAGACAGAGCTGGGTTTCAACAGGGGCTTAAACATTTACCATGCTATGGAATCCTATCCTTTATCTTGTTTTGGAATCTCAGTGTTTTCTGTATAAAAGAGGCTGATGGCAGGTCCTTCAGAATTCCCAGGTGCTTCAGGGAATCAATCTGGCACAGTGTTTGGCACTATCGCCTATCCCTGTCTGTCTTCCATACAACATTCCCCTCAAATGGAGATGCTACTTATTCCTGGTTTATTCTGCTGGATTATTCTGCTGAGCTGAATAATTCATAAGGGCTTGGGTTCCAAGATATGACACCACTGTATCCAGCAGACTCTAGCCTAAAGCCAGTATGTATATTAATGCTTTTTCACTCAAGGCATATACCTGCCTCCTCCTGACCCTAATCCCACCTCCACATGATTGCCGTCACATGAACCTGCCAGGAAGACGCGTTTGCGTGGGTGGGACAAAGGGGTGATGTTGTGTGAATTAACAAATAATAACAAAAGCCGTGGGAATCTTCTGGAAATACATATCCATTTCGCTCTCTTGTTTCCGACATGTACTTACTTAGTCCTGCTCTTTTGCCCCCAGCCATCATTTAATTGTTGTGTTTGCACAGCATCTGATAGCCTGGAGAGCTCCACAGTTGCTGCCACGAAATTTCACCCATATGATCTCGAGCACCTGGGGTTTTGAAGGCTGCCTTCTTTTCATTCATTCCCTCTGGAAGGCCTCTCCAGCCATACAACCTGCCACGACTTGCTTTCGAAGGCCCCCGTATCCACCCATCTGGGCTAAATGAAATTAGCATATGCGACGTATGTCCAGGCAGAAGGGGGTGACGGATAGTCTCAAGACATGCCCTTGTCATTTTACTAGAGTAAATACACATATGTGTGCATTCAGGAAGGGAAGAAGAATATTTTTGGGTTCCTACTTAGGTTTCAAGCATCATGCCAGACATCTGTATGCATTATCCTGTTTATTTAATCTTTTTAATAGCCTCGAGAGAAAAATATCATTATCCACACTCGACATTAAGGACGCCGAAGCTCAGAGAAACAAAAGTGCTTCTATGGCCAAACAGCTAACTAACTACTAAAGGACTGACTCAGTCTTCAAAGCCAGCGCTGCCTTGTTCCAAAACCTTTCTACCACCTTATCTTACCAGTCTCAGGATACGATGGGCAGTTGAAGATATTTTTTAGTTCTCATAAGTAAAGCAGTGTCTGCTTAGGGTAAATTAAAACCCAATAGTTGGGAACCCCCAAATAGGATTAGGAGTACAAAGATGACTTCAGTAGCCAGCGGACCCTGACCCCGTAGAAGTGACACATGCGCCGAGTACCTCTGTCAGGCGAGGCTGCAGAAATGACCGTTGGATGCTTGGGGGGTGTGTTCATTCATTCTTGCATGCCTTCGGCAAAAGTATATCTACTCTTCTTGGTCCTCCAGTTCCTTCCGGAAAGGCACTTAGCATAAACAGTAACTGAATATTAATTATTCTGGGTTGAAATGCTGTATTCCTGGTTGGTCTGATAAAGTTTGTCGTGAGAACACCTTGTCTATAAATATATGAAGTGACAAATGAGATGAATGGTTTTGCTTTCTCTGTCACTGTCCCTCTTTTATTCCATTACTGTCTCCTCATGCTTTTAGGAGTTATTCTAATTGACTTTTTTATTATGACACTAGCGACATTTTTACGATGATCCAGTATCATTTTTGGATGGATGTTCTTCAATACAGCGGACTTGCAAAGAGAAAATCTCGTGCATGTGTCCTGGCTTCAAAACAAAGCAAAGGATAAGCTTTCTACCGTTGAGGCCAAGAGCTAGTGGTCTTAGCAGGCATCTGTGCACCCCGCGACCTAGAGATGCTGTGCCCTGGACTCAGACGTGAAGTTCGGTTTTATTTTTCATTGTCATAAAGAAGCGCATCGCAAAAGTGGAGTGTGTGTGTGTTTTAAGGCACTTTTCTACAACTGTACGAGATAATACAGATATTCAATAAGCAAGTGGTCATTGCATTTTTAGAGTATGTAGATGTACATATATGCACATGTACACATAAGTACATGTATGTGTGTGTGTGTGTGTGTGTGTGTGTGTGTAATCTTGCAGCCTAAGTTGTCAAGAAACACACCCAGTTGATGCGGTAAGAAAGAAAGCTGCTTTAGACAAAATTCTGATAAATAGAGCATCATCCTGGCACGTACGTACCGGCTCTTAATACTGTTAGATGCTATTAGCAACTCAGCTTCATTAACATTCCTCAAATGCGTTCTGTGTGAAATGATTTTGATTGAAATCATTACTATACGGCTCGACACAGCATCCCCTTTGAGGCGATCCAGGGCTTTCATCCCCATTTTACAGATGAGCACGACGATAAGAACGGGTTAAGTGATTTTCGCCTGAGGTCAGACCTGCTGGCAGGAAGATTAGGACTCGGAGCGTGCTCCACCGGGAGCTGGGTCTGAGATAAGCACCTAAATTCAAGATTTCCAGCCTCTGAAAATTTCTGGGTTAGACCTCTAGCTGACTACCATGGGACGCAATGTTATATAATTAATTACAACTATAATTACCTCGGTTTCTGGGTCATTGAAAGATCATCAGTGCATTTTGTTTTCATGGTTCTTGCAGCAAAGGAATTTTTTTTCTGAAGTTCAAGTATAATTAATCCAGTTTTTAGACTCTTAAGTTGTGTAAAAGTTCAAACGTCAAGGCAGACACCAAGTCCGTCTTGGCCGGTGTGCCTTGCAGCGGGGAGTGTAAAAAACTTTAGAGTTGCTGAAAGCAGCTCTTGTCTTTCCTGGAACATAAAACTTTTCTACTAGAGTTTGAGCTCCCTGTGAGGGGCCAGATGCAAGGAGGCCCCCAGTACACACGTGTTGTGTGAGGAATTGGCACCGTCCGTGAAATAGGCATCGGTAGAATTCCTTTACATTTCTAAGTATCATTTGATTCCTTGGAAAAATAATGATTTCCATAGGTCTTTATAAAGGTTTCTATAGAAGTGATGGGAAGGACCTTTTTATACCAGTTTAAGTGTTAACAAGAAATGCTTGCCTTTGTTCTATTTGGCTCGTGAAGAATTCTTCAATACAATATATGGCTCTTGTGTATAGCGATTACCTCCAGTGGCTCCTAGGGCTAAGGATATTGGGACACAAGGGACCCATGTCACACAAGTGTGGTGGCGGTGTGCATTTCTGGACTGAATCCATCACCAGACAGCTCATTCATAGAAACCAGTCCTGTTTACATTCTTTGCATGTCACTGTGGGTGACACACAGGAAGAGTGTCTGAAGAATCATTTCATCATTAAGACATATTGAATATGACAGTTGTGCTTGCAAATCAATCATTTGGTGAAAAATACCATAGTAAGAGCCTAAGGAAGATATAAACCCCTTTGCTCTGGATCTATATTTGCAGAGTGGAAAAAATGTTTAAGGATTGTCTGTGGCATTGTTTTTGATCGGTAGAATTTATAGCGCTTAACTGTATGAAAGATGATTCATTATTTGTGTGTGTATTAATTCATTCTAGTTCATTCATCGAGAAGCTCTCTTTGCTCTAGGAACCGTTTCAGACACGGTGGCATGGATAAAAATAAGAAATCCAGGTTTCTGCTCTCATGGAACTTAAATTTGGGGCGAGAGAGGGAAAGAAGGAAGCAGAGAATGACAAGGACAGTGCAGAGAAATACAACCAGGTGATGGAAAACCGATTAGGAAATTGGTTTGGAGATTCAGAGCAGGTCTAAGGAGATGACATTTCAGCTGAGACGAGAAGGAGCTGACCAGGTGAGCAGGTAGAGGAAGACCATTCCAGGCAGAGGGAACAGACCATGCCAGGTTCTGAAGGTTGGAGCCAGCTTGACATGTCTGAAGAAGAAGAAAAAGGCTCGAGTGGCCAGGGGATCTGGGTTAAGAAGAAGGTGGCAGGAAAGAGCTACATCACACCATGATAAGGTTTGATGGGTGTGCACTGAGGGGGCAAAGAGGTAATGAGATAGTTCAAGTTCAGAGATTGAGGAAAGGGGAATCTATGCTTGTCAGCCATACCTCGAAGTTCACTGGCGAGTCCTTGACAAGGAAGAGGTGTGACACTGATGGCCACATCCAGATTCATTCCAGAATTTGGAGCTGGCTAGTACCCGCGTAACATTTTCCTCGTGGGTGATTTTCCGACTGGACATGGCATTTGTACCAAGCTAGTGGCAATTCCAACCTGAGGATGCATTCGCTCTGGGAGAGGGTGGTGGGAGAAGCACGGAGCTCATTGTGTTTTGTTTTGTGAAGAATACTCAGTAGAAGTTCACTTCTGACCACCTCCCAGCAGCCTTTGATCTTGCAGGCTCCTCCTCCCTCACCAGCATCCGGTCATTCTCTACAGAGCTCTTTGCTGCTCTTCTCAGTGGCTGATTGGCACAGCGAGGTGTGGGAACCTCCCGGTCCTGGGCCAGCAGCCTCATTCCTGACCATTCACCTTGTGGGATAGGACAGACCCTCCGAAAGCAGTGGCATGGGGTACTGTTAAGTGGCAGGAGCTGAAGGTTAGCATTAGTTACCCTCTGAGAGACACGACAGAGGAACCAGGCAGACTTTAGAAAAATTCCACCAGTAATTAGAATCGGGTAGACTCCAAACGAGGTAATTATTCCCTGAGTCCAGCGGCCTCATCTAGGACATGGAAATATTAAAAGCACTTACTGCATGGACCTGTAGACCGGGTGTGTTCCTGGCACGCCATAAGCTACGTATGCAGTCGACAGTAGCCAAAGTTGTGGTTAGTAGAGGTAGTGAGTTCTCTAGGGTTAAAAGGAGAGTTCAGAAGAGAGGAGGCAGAGACTGAATGAGACTTACCTCCTAGTTCATGATAAAACTCAGGAGCTTCAGTGAGGACTGTGTCTTGTCTCTTTTGATCCAAAATTTGCCTTGTTTTTAGGCTGTTTTAAATCATGAAAATAGTATTTGATCAAGCAAAGATAAAATCAGAAATAGCCTAACTGAAGAGAATGAGGAAATTGAACACTTGGGCACAGTGCAATCCCACAAAGCCGTGGAGATGACTGGATCAAAGCTGTAGATAACAGGAAGCATGACTCTAGCTGGCATTACCGTGCGTGCATCATGCCAGGCCAAAAAGAGGCTTTGCTCAGACCTTTATACATGCGATAGTCCTGGTATTCTATGTCATTTAGGAATGCATGTGTATGTGGGACACAGACAAAGCAAAGAACCTCTAAAAGCAGAATACTGATTTCTTGTAGAGATTAGGGAAAGAGATATTCTTAAAAAGGGTTTAACTGCACTAAGTGTTTTATTACTTAGGCTGGATAGTGTTTACATGGAGGGTTTTGTGGTCTTCTGTATACCTTTGGGTATGTCTGAACCACATATATATGGTATGTATGTATATATATACACATATATATGTATATATGTACTTAACTCAAAGCGTTACTTTAAAAACATACCATTATATATATTATATATACATAATTTTATATATTATATATACATTATATATAATATATAATTATATATTTAATATATATTATATGTAATTATATATGTATTTTATATATACTATATAAAATTATATATTTAATATATATATTATATATAATGGTATGTTTTTAAAGTAACACTTGCTTTGAGTTAAAAAATATATATACATATATACAGTAACCACATTCACAGCATAAAATTGCATAAAGTAAAAACACAAACCTCTCTTTCTCCCTCCCTCTCACTCTCCCTCTCTCCCTCCCTTCGTCATTTAATAATTGTGAGTACATCTTTCGAGATATTTTCTGTGCATATTCAAAATACACACATTTAGAACATACACATGTAATTAAAATAATAATTCATGGCTTTCTGTCAACACTTAAAAATAACGTGCAAACCTTTGCATGTCAGTACATATAAATTATCTACCTCAATCTAATAACACCTGCCGAGTAATCATATTTCCAGATAATTTGTTTAACCGGTTTCCCTATTGATAGACATGTGTATTTAAAAAAATAAAAATAAATTTAAAAAAAATCTCTTTACAAATCCTGGGCTGCTTTCAAGGCAAATACAGCAGCTTCAGCTCACACCATTGGTCATCCAAATATTTTGCCTTCACTGGAACAAACACCCATATGTTTCATGTAGTCGTTTTGGTTTTTATCTGAATATTCAGTTACTGTGTAGCCATAGCTAGAAATTTATTCTCTGGCAGGGAAAAAGGAAAAAAAAATTTTAAATCTCTCATAAGAAATTCAGATTAATGGAAGCATGGGGGTCTCCTCACTCTTGCCAGCCTCCTTTTCCAAGATGCTAGTGATTTTCAAGAATCACAGACTTTCTAACTGTCATCATAAAAGCTTGAGAGGAAAAAAAATAGAAAGAGCAGTATTTGGAATGTGAGGTTTTGAATTTCCACACTTCCCCGTGGAAACACAGTTAGGTATGTTCCATGGTCTTTCTGACTTGAAGTGCTTTCTAGGTATTTTCTCTATCTGACTGTTGAACGCTTAGGTCGTATTTGATGGGAGCTTTCTGGGGGTCAGACTTCCTCAAACAATCCCTGTGCTTGGGCTTCACATCAGAGAGGATGGAGACAGTCCTGGGAACTGGAACTTCTCCCAGGCTGAACCCCTTCCTCAGAACCCCCATTTTCAGGTGCCCTTCAGAGAGACTGAGCTGGAGTCCAGCTTCCGTATTTCCTCTTCTGCCTCTTTTCCTTTTCAACTAGTAATGCACATAACTTGTGAGAAAAGTGTTAAAATACAATAAGCAATTAGGGGAAAAAAAACAAATATTGAAATAAAAAATATTTGGACTCAGATAAAAATAACTTCTGTTCTCATTTCAGAAATTCCTGACTTTTTTTCACTGAGTGTGTACATACTTAGAAAATATCTAGCTACAAAAATGGTTCCATACAGTACACTTTGTTTTGTAACTTGTGATTTAGCCATAAAATGATCCATAAAAGCATACTTCATTCTAGCAAACTTACTCTTTAACAGAAACAACTTCACAGTGTTCTATGGTATATATATCCCAGAAGTAGGGGATGTGATTTTTGAGTATAACCCCCTTTTTTTTCTCATTGTTATATTTGCTTTTTATTTTATTATTATTATTTTTTTTAATTTCTGCAGGATTTAGTAGATAGATAATGGTTTTCCCCTATAGGAGAAATGCAATGTGATGCAATGCAGATTGAGAATCCGTGATGGACAGCGGGCCTGCATCCCACCGGTGACTGGCATGGACCATTCGGTGCTGTATTTACTATTTACAGTAGGGTTTCTCCCTCTTGCCAGTATCGACGCTTCGGAATGGCTAAATCTCTGTGTGGGTGACTGTCCTGCACTTTGCTGGGGGTTCAGCAGCATTGGTGGCCTGCAACAACTAGTCGCCATTTGCACAGCTCCCTTCATTGTGAAACCCCAAAATGTCTCCAGACTTTGCTAAATGTTCCTTGGGGTGGGGATAACAGCCCCCCCACTTTGAGAGCCAAGGCTTTCAAGTCATCGGGCTCTTGAGTTGTCTAAAGGACGATCTCGACTCATAGCACTTATAAATCAGTTGAAAGCTGGGCCCGGATTAGCGCCCAAAATAAAATCCAACCTATTCTGAATAAAGAATAATACATCTGAGTAGGGACTAATTACCTCTTTTTTATTTCAAGTGACAAAAGCCAATATATCACACTTAGCCACTATGAAGACTCCACTTCAGTAAACTAATTAAACTAACCCAATCTCGGCTCATTATTCTCGGTTCCTCTAAATATTTTAACACTGTAGATTTATTTCTTTACATAAATTATATCACACTTAAAGCTCCACATGGCCCTCAAGAGTTTATTTTGGACTTTTAAAGTGTGACTTGAAGCTTTATCTGGAATGTCTATTTTTCATATCATTCCTCACTGATCATTCACCTTAATTATAACTAATTATTAAAAATGATATATTGCTTTAATTAAACGAGAGTGTTTGCCTTCTCGTTACCACTCACTAAGCGCTGAGAACGTTACCAAGATAACGCAGCGCCGGAAAAGGCATAGCTCACCCCACCGGTCCCGTTTTTTTCTGGCTGCAAGCTGACGTAGACGCGCCTTTCGAGAGACTAATAAATGCCCAGCATGGTCAGAAAAGGGTTCTTCATCGCTGAAAAGGAATTAAAGTCGGTGCCCGTCCTGGATTCATTTTCGAACCGGGGATCGCCACATAATTAAAACGTTAATACACGTCCCACTATTTGTAGTTATGTTCCAAAGCCAGCATACATTAAGAAGAAATTGAGCCCGAGTGCTTCCTGGAGAAGCCAAGAGAAATAAAAGCCTAAGCACCACTTCAGAGCAAATTGCTCCCTCCTTATAGACGTGTAACGCAATTAAATCAAGGAGCTGGGAGCTGCCTCCATCGAGTGAGTTTAGTTTAGATATTTGTCTTTAGACATCTCCCTGTAAAGGGTTCCACGGTGAGGAGAAAGCAATGGACATCTAGGCAATGAGCTGTTCATTAGGGTTGACTTATGGTAAGCAAGCCTGGAAAATGCCTCAGGAATAGAGGGTGGACTTTGGCATCTGAATGGAAATAAAATTCCGCATTTGAGTTGATCGTAAGATAACCGTGCCCTCCGATCCTCTGATCCCAGCAGGTCTTCTTGATTCGGGTTCTTCATCTATGATTCCTTCAAGAGCTGAAAATGGTTAATTAAAAAAAATTACAACACCACCAGCGTGCGTTGTATGAGATGGTATAACTTCTCTGCCTGAGACAGTCAGATTCCTCAGGGGAGAGAAAAGATGATGAGGATGAATATGTAAGTGGCATCATTTTAAGTGTTTGGGGTCAGAGACCCTAGCCATTGAAATCATCTCTAGAATGAGCCGAGTTTCGTGCTGGCCAGAGCCAAGGTGAAAGCTGCAATAATGCACATTATTATGTGTTGAGGTTCCAGGAAGCATCAGTAAATACTTTCTCTGACACATTGGCCTCATTCTTTTCTATTTCCAATTCTCCATGCTGAATATCATTTTGGATTTGGGCTCTGAGACTATGAGAACTTCATAACAACAACAACAAAAAACTTTTAAGATTAAGTGATCTAGAATTCTGCTCAGTTTCTATTATATACGTTAAACTCTTGTTCACGAATATTCTCAGATCCAAACAAGAGCTTACAAAGTCTGTTATGGTACCCCCAAGTAAGGGAAGCATTGGTATAAACAGTGAAATAAAATATATATCTTATTGGGAAAGCAGGAAAAGAAGTAGTCATTTTGGGCATTCCTGCTAGAAGCTTCAATATCCAACACGAGAGGAAAATTGGCTCAACAGGCACCTGTATTTTTGGACCACTGCAAACACATGGCTGGTTTATTATTTTGGTTCCTGAACTTAGACTTGGAGCTGAAAAGGAAGAGCTGTGTGTTGCAATGGGTTTTGGCATCAGATGTAACAGTTTGAATGTTGTCTCTGCCACTCCCTGTCTGTGGAAACTTGGATAATGCCATTTATCGATCTGCGTCTTATTTCTTTCTCCCATGGGAAAATAAATGAGATGGGCCAGAGAAGGACCATAGAGTGAGCAGCGTTGCAAACCACGCAAGTTTGTGGAGAGAAAATGAGATGAATAAGACAATCCCATACTCACAACCTTATCTTAGAAAGCCTTGTAGCATGTAGAGACTAGAGAAGTCAAAATGATTTTATGGGTCATGCAACAAATACGTATTGAATGCCTACTCTGCTCAGCCACTGGGGACTGGGTGATAAATAGGACACACAGAATGCTGTGTGCTCATGGAGCTTACATTCTAGTTGAGAGGAGGCAGACAAATAACTGTTTCAATCAATGAGAAAATGACCAATGATTGGTGCTAGTCAAGTAATTAGAGAGTGATGGGTGCTCCAGGAAGGCCCTTATGAAGAGGTGAAATTTCATCTGAGCATGCCAAGACAGGAAGGAAGAACGTTCTAGGCAAATATCCTCAGAGGGGAAGAACTTGGAATGCTTGAGGGACAAAAAGAGCCCCAGAAAGAAATGGGAGAGCAGCACGAGACAGCCCTGAGAAATGGACAAAAGCCAGACAGTCCGGGACTTTGGAAACGAGTGGGAGAGATTGGTGTTTTATTTAGATGGCAATGCGGAGATGTGCATTTCACAAAGATGATGCTGGCCGTCGGCCCCAGGGCGGGAGACTGGGGCAGCAGCTAGGAAGCTGCCTAGGAGTCCAGGCCAGGAGGGATGGTGGCTTCGACTGCCGTGGTCATGACAGGGAGGGTGATGGGAATGAGAGCTCCATTGTGGAAGAATAACAGGCAGTGTTTAGAAACGGGGTGGCTGTGGGAGGAAGTGAGTACAAATGACTCCGGGGAGGAGAGACTGGAGCCTGGAGATGATGGCATCATGGACAGTGATGGAGAAATCACAAATTGAAAGCAGCAGAATCACCTCTTATAAGTTCTAGGAGGAATCTGACAGACGGCAGCTATCAAGTGAGATGGAAGAGAGATGATATGGTGGTCACCCCAGTGAGGCTGGTTTTCATTCCTGGGGAGAGGCTCACCTGGTAGAAATAACCTCATTAAGTTTGGTTGTTTTGTGTTGGATATTAGGTTAGTGTCAGACTTTGAGCTTCTAAGTTCTCGCCTTTCCCCCCAAAAGCATCTGCAGACCTGAACACATTAATCATAGATTTCTCCATCACATCCCTGACATTCTTGCTGAAAGAGATGGTAGGGATCACACCTGTCATTTTGCAGAGGGGGAAACTAAAGCTCAGAGAGAACACACCTGACTCATCCAAGATCACAAAGAGGATTAGGACAAAGGCAGCGGTTAGATCTGCTGAGCCCAGGAAAGGGTCTCTTCCTTATACCACACCGCCTCCTCTCACTGGTGGCCTTTGTGTGTAGGCAGGACAGGCGAGGGACTGGATTCCATCTCTCCTTGGTCCCCTAAAGCAAAATCTCTCAAAGTACAGGTCCTGGATCACTCTTAACAAGTGTACCTGGGATGCTGCCTGTCCTACCCCAGATCAACTGAGTCAGAATCATTAGCTTCTGGAGCTGGGGCATCTTCATATTATCAAGCTCTCTAAGTGTTTCTGACAACCCCACAAGTACTAAACTGGCATTCTCACCTTCTACACAGTCCCATAGAGCAGGGGTTCCCAAACCCCAGGCCATAAACCGTGGCCTGTTAGGAACTGGGCCGCAGGGAGTGAGCGAAGCTTCATCTGTATCTGCAGCCGCTCCCCAGCGCCAGCATCACTGCCTCAGCTCCGCCTCAGATCATCAGGCATTCGATTCTCATAGGACACGGCGTCCCTAGTGCCAAAAAGGTTGGAGACCACTGCCCTAGAGTGCCTAGCATGCCTAACATAATCTTTGCCCCCAAATATGTTTGTTTAATTAATTTATCATTAATTGGTTGATTCTTCACAAAATAATCCATTATTGAAAATAAACCCATCATTCACGACTTCTAGAAGCTCTCCACCACCCTAAACTCAGCAACCACCACCTATCCTACCAGGCACGCATACACACTCTGCCGGTATCCCTTCTGTACCATGGGTTTTAACACCCCACAGACCACCCAATGACCAGAGAACTTTGGGATATTAACAGAGATGTATGTATTATCATTAAGTATGCATTGCTTCCATCTCTCCCCTGCCTTGGATTTGCTCTGAGTTCTGTAAAATCATTGATTAGGAATGAGCTGTGTCCTGTTGCAGGGCTGTGGTGCCCACACATTGGTCTTTGTAAAATACTTCCATCAAGGACAGGTAAATGACTCTAAATTTTTTTAATTGAGCTTGTTGACATAACATTGGTTAATGACGTTATATAAATTTCAGATGTATGACTTTATAATATGACATCTCTACTCTCCCACTTCATTGTATGCTCACCACCGAAGTCTTGTCCGCTTCCATCACCATATACTGAATCCCTTTGCCTTCTTCATTGTCCCCAATACCCCATCCCGTCCGGTAACCACCATACTGTTGTCCATATCTATGAGTTTATTCTTAGTTTGTTTTGTTTGTTCATTTGTTGCTTTTTGTTTTATATCCCATGTATGAGTGAAATCCTGTGGTTCTTGTCCTTTCTCATCTGAATCACTTCACTTAGCATAATACTTTCACAATCCACCCATGTTGTTGCAAATGTCAATATTTCATCTTTTTTATGGCTGAGTAGTATTCCACTGTATATATATTTTTACCACATCTTCTTTACAATGATTCCATATTTGAAGGCAATGCATCTGAGGTGGTTTTGACTTCTCGTGTCACCATCCCATCTTTCAGTGGCCAAGGGTGAGGAATGATAACTGTAGCATGGGGAAGGGTTGAGGCGGAGGGTGGTTATAAAGCAGAGATAAAGTGGAAAGTAGAAGGAGGAAGAAGAAACAGGCAGGTTGTCTAAGGCTCACCATACACCAGATATTCTGCAAAGCCCCTCCCATACGTTATCTTGCTAGATTAGTATAATCCTGTAACATATTCCATTGTCATCCTCATTTTCTAGGTAAGAAAACTGAAGCTTGGAAGTTAAATACGTTGGCCACACAGCCAGACTTACATAATAGTCATTCCTATATTCTTGTCCTCTGGCCACATAGACATATACAGTAAGCTGTCAAAAGTGTATCTTCCTCAAACTTGTTTCCTATCAGAATTGCACATTTGCTGTCAAAAAGAGAGTGGCGCTTCAATCCCAAACTGCGAAAAGTATACACACCTTGAGAGAGGCTCCTGGCATGTCTGGCCAAGCTGTGAGGTGTTTTTGAAGAGTGTTGATACCGCACGGTCTTCGGCATGGGGTGCCGTTAGGCACCGTACCTGTGGCAGCTGTAGGCCGCCATGTTTCACACCATGCATCGGCCTCCTGCATCCCCACAACATCTCAGATATGAGGCAAAGCTCCTCATATGTCAAATGCTCAAGAGAGCAGAGAGCGCGTTGGGCCTCATCATCAGCTGAGGAGATCTCCAGCATCTCTTGGGTGGATGAATGTATCAGTTCCACATGCTTTGTCTCTGTGCTCTCTTTGACTCCTTCTATGATACCAGTGTTGCCGTGGCGAACGCATCCCAGAGCTTAAGAGCCTTCTTGTTCCTTAGCTGTTACATTGGGGGTGGGCGGGGGAACGGGGTCAAATCAAACGAATGAACCAAAACATAATATCCTTTGTTATTCATCATTTTCATTGCCTTTTATCAAAATCGAGTGAACATAATCAGTGTTTACTGTACGAGGAAGGTGATATTTTCAGTGATTGCTGGGCAGGCACCTGAGCTCAGATCGTATGGAGCTGTAAGAGATGAACCTTGTCATTCCCAACTTGGAAAGGTTCTGTGGAGCACACAAGTTAGGTGTGATATTGCACTAGGTGTTGAGATGTATTTGGGGTCATCCTCAGATGTACGTTTTGCCTCTTTCTGGGGGAATTCAGACACCGTGTGGATTCTGAAGGCAAACAGAAATGAGATGACACGTGTGAAAGTAATTTTAAACTGACATCATGTCGACTTCATTACTGCCGAGGTGTATAATTCAAAAACTGTGGAGTGAGGTGTGTAAAGCGTGAGCTTGGAAAGACAACCAATTTGAATTCAAATTCCAACTCTACTCTTTATCATCTGTCTACTCTTAAACGTATACCAACGGCCTGAACTTTTGTCCCCTCAACTGGAAAAAAAGATAATAATAGTCCTCACCTCATGCGGTTATCGGGAGGATAAAATAGTATGATCTGTATGGAGAGCTTAGTTCAGTGCCTGATGCAGAGTGAGTGCTTTGAAAAATAGCTTTTAGGCTAGGATCTGAGTTTTCTGGAAAGCCCCAATAAATCTGAGGAGTGTCAATGTATTATGTGAGGAATACAGCACCATGGTTAAGTAAATTAACCTAACTATTTAATGCGTTGTTAATCGGCCTATACCCACTTCCCCGTAAAGGTTGGTTCTTGATCTTTATTCTAGATAAAGAGTCCTAGATAATGGCTTACATTAACTAAATCCAGAAGTGAGGTACAACAGTGCCTAAAACAGATGATGGGCAGCATGGTCATCCAAATATATTTGGACTCTAGAGGGAGATTCTGAGGATGATCTGGCCAGAGTTTCCAGTATACAGAAGAGCAGGTTTGCTTCGCCATGACATCATGAAACGGTGGTGTCCATTTCCCGAGTATATAGAATGTACCCGATATTGGGCAAAATGCTTTATATGCATATAATCTTGACGCCACCCTGTTAGATACATGATATCATCATCCTTTTCCAAATAAGAAAATTAAAGCTCAAGAAACTTAAGTAATTTGCCCAAAATCACAGAAACAAAAGTTCCCAGAAACAAGACTCTAGTCAAGTCTGTATGAAGCCAAACTCAATGCGTTTACCCACGAGACCTTGGAGCTTGGAGTCCAAAGACGTGATTCGAGTTTAGCTTTCTGGAGGCTTGTTTACATCTTTGAGCCTCTCGGAGCCTTGCTTCACTCATCTGCAAACCTGGACTGTTAAAACCTTCTCACTAAACTGTAAAGATCGAATGATAAAATGCACCTAACATATCTTTGTCCCTTATAAAGATTACGCGAGCGTACAGGGCCCCATTTTGCATTATCACCCAACAATAGATCCTTTTTTGGATCAGGTTCAGGACTGCAGATTTACAAGTTTGGCAACTTTTGACGAACAGAATCAATATGCTGTCTCTTTAAAGAGGAATTAGTGGTTATAGGAACTGACAATCCATTTAGAGATTTGTGCTCCTCCGTCACACGCAACGAAACTGTTTTCTTTCCATTTGTAAGAATATGTATGTGCTTCGGGGAGGACAGAGTCAACCCTCGGTGGTTTGCTGTGATTTGTACGCCCCGAGGATGTGGGGGAGTCGGGAATGCAAGAAAATTGCTCACGTGGAATAAAAGGTCCAGGGAGAAAGTGTTTGCTCCCTGCTTCGGTTGTGTGGCTCTGGACGGGGACCTTCCCAGGGGCTCTTGGGTCTTGGCCGTCCCTTATTTTCGCAGGCTTCCTGGCTGGTGCTCCTCATGATGGCCGATTCTTCTGCTCCCCGCCCTTGACGACATGCCTCTTATCCTCAGCTGACCTTTTGAACTAAATTAGTGAAAGTTAATCCACCGTGAGGTTTTGGCTGGGGCGGCGTGCCCAGGCACTGTCCCTTCTGCACAGGGCCACCCCCACAACAGCCCCACCCTCGTGTGGATCCGGTGGCTTGGATTTTCTAGGCCAGTCCCTTTTTAGAAAAGTGTTTGCTGATATCCTTCTAAGTGTGCTTGTCGGGTTACGTGTCCTGATTTGTAAAAGAGGGGCCCTCATGCCAGTGGAGGGATGTTTGGGGTCCCTGGAGCTCCAAGGACACCAGATATGGGGCTGGGTGGGTCCCTGTCCTCCACAGACTTCCTGTTCGCTCCCTTCTGTGCCCCGTTAGCCTCACATGTGCCTTCAAACCCAGTTACTTTGTCCCTTTTTTATGGAGAACTTTCTTGGCCTGACTGACTAGGTCAAACACTTCTACTATGTTATTTCTTAGCCGCATGTCCCTTCGTGTGGCTTGTGACATCATTCCAGTCTTGCATCTTTTGACATGATGATTTGCTGATTCCTGTCTCTCTTTCCAGAAAGACTGTAATACTCCAGGGAGGAAGGCCATGTGTGGCCCTTTTGTGCCCACCTTATGTACAGTAGACTTTTGAGAATGGTTCACTGAATGAGTGAATGAATGAATGAATGAATGAATGAATAAGTGAGTGAAGGGATTTCAGGGCCAGCCCATCTATTCTTTGAAGCAGGCTGAGACCCCTGATATAAGGGACGAGGATGTGAACTTCCTTTAGCTCACTCAGCTTAAACCTCGTCATCCACCTGGAGGATCTTAGAATGGAAGCGCCCCACACTGCCCTCCCTTCCTGCTCCCTGCCGCGTCCTTCCACCTTCCTCGTGTCCGACCCCACGACCTCAGCCGGGCTGGACTTATTTCCCAGTTTTGAAGCCTGCTTGACTCCTTCTTCCTCATGGACACGCTTTCCCTTCATCAAAAAACGTTTTCTTCTGCCGCTTCATGTTGCATTTTCACAATCCTTCGTTAGATCTCTCTGCCTGCTTGACACTTTTTTCATGAGAGCTGTCCCCGACTCCTGGAGGCTACACCAGGTCCCCCTGTCACTCTCTTGCAAGGCACTTTGTATTTCCCTTCAAAGTACGTCGCTATAGCACAACATTTGCATTTGGACGATGGTCTGTGTCTTCCCCTGAGGAGGAAGCTCCTAGATGAAATGCATTAAGTCAGCCTTGGTCGTCACTCAGTGTGGCCAGCCCTTAGTAGGTACTCCATGAGTATAAAACACATAAAGTTGTAAAACACAGACACCATACCTGTTATGGTCCTATCAGAGCCAGTGACTCCGATGGGAAGGATTTAAGGTCAGACATATTCCTCCCCATCCTGTGGAGGTGTGAAGACCCTTACCTCTGTCTGGGCTGGGGCCTCTTCCTCCAATAGGCCACAGGTTAAGCTGAATGGGTTCCAGAGCCCAGCTTATATTGGTGTACGCCCAAAGTGCACTGATCATCTGGAAAACCTGAGGAGTCCGTGCGTAGTTCTGGCTGCCATCAGTCATTGCTGAATGTAAAGGTTTGAGCCATAATAGGGATCTCTCCTTGTCCACTGCATAGCTTGGCTCCCTTTGCTGTCTTGGTGTTTTATTAGCCATAGCTTCTTGCATATAGTCAGTGGCTCTTCCATATCCAGGTCTGGCAGCAAATACCTGGGGATGGGCGGCTGGGGAGCTGCATCCCACGCTGGATCACACGTCTGTCCCTAAATCTTAACTCCGGCTGGGAAGATGGAGTCTTTAGGGGCAAGACATGTACCACTTCTTTCCCGCCTTTGATGCCAAATCAACGTTTTCGTCAGCATTCTAGACTCAACTTCTGTAACTCAAGTGTATATGTGTAGGAGTGTATGTCTTACGTGGACCTATACACGATTTTCCTACGCCCATCGGTCTTAGGTCAGGTTCCACAGGGATGATGCCCGAGATGGGGTGTGCTCTTAGGGGAAACCCGTGGGGGATGAGAGGAAAGGTCAGGGTAAGACAGAGGAAGACTTGATAGAGAAAATGTGGTTTCTGGAGGAAACAGCCTCAGCCTGATCCTATGGGGCGCTCACTGCACCAAAGATGGTTTCACCCAGAGTCTTATGCTCACTGGCTTTGGCCCCAGGCTCAGGCTGTCTCCCAGGAAGGGATGGTAGCCCCCACTACCACTATTCCCCTGCCTCACACACCATGCTCCACGGTATCTCAAGCTAAGACATCTCCTCTCAGTCAAGGTCAGCCCTTTAGACAAAATACACAGGTGGTGTGAGGAGTTAGCAGCCAATACTCACAGCCACTGGGAGATGTTTCATCAAGCTCAGAAGGGGTCATGAGACTCCAGCTTGAAAGAAGCTATGAATAAAAAGAAATCTAAAACCAGAAGGGTTGATTTATCCGTGATAAACCCTATTTTTATTTTCTGATGAGTTCCGATTCTGCAGGATCCCCTCCATTTCTTGGTCTCCTACCTAAATTTTCTGTTTGCAGACCCTGGCCCCAAGGGACCTCCATGTTTAAGGACTATTTTCCATCAAAAGAGTGGACATAGAAGCTGAACCTCCACACCTGTAGACACCCGGGGAGAGAAATTAACCTGCGCCTCCCATCCCCCTGCATTTCTGTTTACCCATCTCTTATGGGGTCTCAGGTCGTGGCCTCTCGACTGTCCTTCAAATGGGGGTCAATCCAGTCTGCAGGATCTCAGCTGCCTCCCCTTTTTGGTTTACTGTCAGGCAGTTTCAGGGGCCACCACCAGGCTTTCCCATGCCAAGAACGATGGCAAATTAAATTTCTGCCTGTCATCTCGGGAAGGCAAGTCACTCTCCTCTCCTTCTGATGTAAACAATCTGATCCTTGCAGCAGGCGCGCCCATGGTTCCTCTGCCTGAACTGTTTTTCCACTATGGCGACCCCCACCGTCCCCCCTCCCCACCCCCGACGCCACCTCCGGCAGCCTCCATGTCCGCGCACACATAAATAAGTCTGTATGCGCCCGCGTGAGGATATATAGCCATCACGGAACTGTGTAGGCATGCGTACGTGCCGAGGAAATGTAATTGACTGTGGTTGTGTGTTTGTAGGTGTATAATAAGTTTGCCGCAGACTAGGGGGAAAAAATGGAGCCATTTGTTGATTCAAACCAATTTTTTTTTTCCCTTGAGTTAGTGCCCAATCTGTAGCTAAGAACTGCTGACTACAGCATATTTCTGAGTGTAGTTTTTTTTTCTTTTCTTTTTTTTTTTTTTTTTTTTTTTTTACCCCTGACAGCTAAGACCTAACTCCTGCCTGATCTATGGAGCTGCATTGTTCAAATTACAAAGCTTAGGTGACAGAACTGCTCTATTTTCTGGGAGCCCCCAACACACCTGTCATCAGATAGAAGCGAGAATGCAGAAGTCATCGCTTTACTTAGAAACTCAGCAGATGATTGAAATTATTTCTTACTACTAATTCTCCTTTTAGTGGAGATAAGCCTCTTTGTTCAGCTGTAAATGAAACATTAGGGTATTAACTGTGGAGCCAAGAGTATTGGGGGAAGCTAAGATTTTATCTGCGGTAGGAACATTTTGGGCAATAAATTGTTTTGTTGGACAGAATACTAAATCTCTTGAGTTACAAAGAAGCAGAGCTCATTAAGGGGGATGCTTAAAGCAGAAAAAAGAAAGGCGAGACAAAAGCTTATTACCTTTGTTGTGGGGATTGGGGTGCTTGCAGGTTCTCATGTATATGTAGCACGGAAGAATTATGCGGTGCCGTTATTAAAGAGATGTGTCTATAGACTCGCAAACGCTCTATGAATATGTCCAAGGGACAAATACATTCCTGAAATATCAATAGCAATCTGCAATAAGTTATGAATTTTGGAGTACATATTTATCCTCAAAGGCTGGGTTTTCGTTTCCTGTGGGTGAAATTTCCCCGTCTCTTTGCCGCATCCTTTAGATTAATCGGCTGGCATGGTTACATAAATGTTTGTAATAGAGAAGAGTAAGTGCCAGGGTTATCCAAAATACTGTCACAAAACACACACCTAAATTATGACAACTGTGTGTTGGAAACATCCATCAGCGGGGCGTAGAAGGGAGGGGGTCTTTCCCGGGATGGAGAGGGACACTGGGGTTGTGAGTGGTAGGTTGTGGGTCCTGTTGGCTGCCCCCAGCCTGCAAGTGCCAGTGGAGGGACAGGAAAGCTGTTCCTTTGCCAGTAACCAGCATGGGAGGAGGAGGAGGAGGAGGAGGAGGAGAAGACAGTGCCATCTCTATCTTGGTGGTGGCCGTCTTTTGTTGTGTGTGTCTCCAGGAGCAAGGCTGCAGTGGTCCAGCTCCCCACCTGTCTGTACCTGTTGCTCGTTCTAGCCTTTGAGAGGAAGATGGCTCTAAACACACTGCATCTGAGGAAATCAGACGGAGAACAGCAGACACAGGCGTGCCTCTGAAGCAAATACATGGGGATTTAGTGAGAGCCGTTTCAGGGCTATGCATTTCCCCCTTCCTCTTCCTCCTTGAATAGCTCCAAGCCCGTCTTCACAGACTCCCATGCCTGTCATGACCATTTCTGCCTTTCCCCGTCTGCCCCGCTCCTCAGGTAGCTGCCCAGGAGCCCGTCACAAGAGCAGGGCCTGTGCTCTTGGTTCACATTCTGGACCTACCATTAGTTCCAGCTCCGTCCATCCATCTGTCCCCTTCCTCGATTCCTTCTACAGAAATAAGGGCCGAGCTTTTCAAAGCACAGCGGGAAGCAGTGGTGGAAAAACAAAGCACAGAAGCTGATAATATAGGGGCTCCCAGGAGCTTTGGGGAAACTTTGAGGCCTGGATTGCTTTGAGGAAAGCCAGTATATGGAAAGTGAAAGCTTACTTTTTTAAGCAGCAAAGAAATGATTATTTGTCGAAATAAAAGCACACCGAAATATAAGATCTTGCACCAAAAAAAAAAAAAAAAAAAGTCATCTTCTTTGTCTTCCATCTCTGGTATGGAATACGGTGCCAGGAAGTTTCTTGAACTGAAGACTATAGTAAGATCCAATTGCTTGCGCTGTATTTAAATCTAGTACATATTTAAAACGTGAGTCAGGTCACATGTATTTAAGCTGTCATTTATTTTGTCAGTGACTTTTCAGGACCACTTATCCACGGGCTGTAGGACACACCAGCCTGTCAACATTGGTCTAAAGAAAACACCGGGCATTGAGTTAATTTCTTCTGACTGATGGAGGGCATCGTGAGTCTTCTCCAGACAAGTAAAAGCGTAGGTCAACACAGAAGGGGCTAGAACCTACTGGTGACAGAGGGGACCTCAGAGCCTTGCATCCCCTATAAACTCTGAAATTCCAAAGAGTGATAGTGGCGAATGGAAGGACATAAAAACCAATATTTTTCAATATAGTATCCCAATTATCAAGACTACAAATGAACATTTAGGTGAATGACTCAAAGGTAAAGTGACATTTACACGTGAAAACTGTCCTGGAATGATTGTGATGTATATATATTTGTGTGTGTGTGTGTGTGTGTGTGTGTGTGTGTGTGTGTGTGTGTACACACACATACATACATACATACATACTCACCCCTATTTTTTGGCTTTTATAATTCAAGCAATAGATTTTTGGTGGGGCAAAGAGTCCTGGGTTCAAGGCTTGTCTGTGTCACAAGATATGAAACCCTGAATTAGCCTGTTTGAGCCTTAGTTTTCTCATCTATAAGATGGCATGATGAAACTACCCAATTTAGTAGGGGCCCACTTAGCTCTAAAATTTCCCAGCTCAATGAACAAGGAAAGATGTATTTTGTAAGCTTCCCAGGCATCCCGGCTTCTCTTATGGTCTTCAGTGAACTGATCCGTATTCTCAGAGCAAACCTGTGGTGATTTCTTCTCCCCGCCCCACCCCAGTTACTCTATTTCTGGTACCATTCACGTGTATTTGAGACAGGGTATGCTCCAGCAGGACTTCACGTGGGGACAGGAAATGCCTTTTGTGGACCCATTTTGCACAAGCCAGAGCATCGCTGTCTCAGCTGTTCATACTTAACATGCAACCATGGTTACCAGGCAGCCAGTCACAGCGGAAGGAACATAAGGTCAAATCCTATAGGTTTCCCTTCTCCTCTGGGTGACATTTATGGAATCCTTAAGCTTGCGGGGTCTCAGCTTCTTCATCTGTAAGATGGGGACAGAGAATTAGCTCAGTGTTACACAAGTTTTAGAGATGATGATGATGGTGAAGCATTAAATTCATGTTTCGTGTGTTACATGATCTCAACATAGGATGGTCATTATTATATTAATAGGTGAATACAGATCAATGGGTCAGTTCTTGGGAGAATCCACAGCTGAGGGCAGATCTTCAACCTCAGAGTTACCTTGATGTTGGCTCTTTTCCCTCTGTAGGAGATAGATACTACCTTCAGATCTCTATATATCTAATGAGCTTTCCTGGAGAAGAAATGCCCAATTCTTTCAGGAGTCCTCCAGGGAGAAAAATTTGAGCTTGACATTTATTAACGTGGTTGGCTGTGGCCAGGTGAACTCCTGCAGTCAGTGACACGTGTGGAGATGGACGTGAAGCCCCAACTCTGTCCTCATGTGGTGAGGGGCCAGGTATTCCCAACCTTTGCTCAGACTCCATGGAGAACACAATTCTGAGATGACCCTTTCCAAATGTAATCTTTGAGCCAAAGTGGCACTAAACACACACACACACACACACACACACACACACACACACACACACACACCATTAGTCCCTAGGGCTAGCGGAACAAGTTACCTCCAACTCAGTGGCTTTAGACCACAGAAATGTTGGAGGCTAAAAGTCTGAAATGAAGCTGTCAACAGCTTCTTATGGAATCCTTAAGCCTGCTGGGTCTCAGTTTCTTCATCTGTAAGATGGGGACAGAGAATTAGCTCAGTCAACGGCTCCTTCTAGAGACGGTAGGGGAGAATACATTCTACACTAGCTTCTGGAGGCGTCTGGCAACCCTTGGCATCCATTGGGTTGTGGACACGTGATGTTAGTTTCTGTCTCCATCTCCACATGGCCTTCTCCCCTGTGCCTCCTCCCCTCCTGTTTCTTACAAAGATGTCATTGGATTTAAGACTCACCCTGATTCAAGGTGGTCTCATCTCAACATCTGTACTTACGTCTGCAAAGACCCCTGTTCTAAATAGCATCACATTCCTGGGTACTGGGGCTTAAGAGTTGTACATATCTTTTTTGAGGAGGGGGATCGCAATTTAATGTACTACCATTTTTGAAAAAATACTCGTGCGAAGAGACAGTTCAATTTAGCTTAGACCATTCAACAACAATGACATAATACAAAGAGGTAAGAAACATTCTTGGGCCCTTACTATGTACTGGGCATTGTGCTCATTGATTATATGCATTGTCTTTTTTATTCATCTTATCAGTACTATAAGTTAGGTAATATGCTCTTCCTCAATTTATAGATGAGAAAATCGAGACTTAAGATGGGGGAGGGGTCATTTTTCTGAGTTGCTGTAGCAGGAAAGAGGCACAGTGGATTTTCTAATTCATGTTTTTCTAAGCTCAAAGTCCATGAGACCTGTCATCCAGAAATTCTCCAGCTTTGATCTGCATGGGACTCTCCTGGGGATTGCTAAGAATTACACCTTTCCCCCAAACTCCATCTCTAGAGAGTCTGATCCTGCATATTTAGGGGCAAAGCAGCGACCTACATTTAAAATAACCCCTTTATGTAATCCTGCCCACTCTCTGCTCCCCCTGAGCCCATTTCTCAGGTGACGGTGACCTCAGCATGGGGTCCAGCAGACACAGTCAGATACTCCCTGAAGATAGAAATCCTCAAACGTGACAGGCCAAGCACATGTCTTTCCTGGTTGCTCAAGTGCACATTTCATGAACCAGAGGGGAGGAGTCCTTAGCAAAGCACAGCAGGGAAGCCATAGTCTTGCAATAATTCAGTCAATTAAGAATCGACTTCAGGGGTGGTGGCAGTGCGCTGGGGAGTCATCTACGCTGCCGTTGGTGCTCGGGCCCATTAGGTGACATTTAAAGGATCTTCTGTCATGGCAGAAGGCCGTGCGGTTGATGATCGCTGCTGCCGAAGTAGCAAAACCAAAGCGTCACATAGCACGATTGCATTTTACTTCCAATATGTCGCCCTGCCAACCTTGGAGCCACACGTGAAACCAGGGAATGCAAAGGGACCAGAGTACGAAATCTGATCGGAGAGGGTTTATCCAAACTACGGCCCCAAGACATCCCAGGAGAACCTGCCCGATTAGAGGCAACAAGCAAGGGTATGAGAAAATCACGAAGACCTGAGCTGCCCGATGCGGTTATTTTTAAATATCGTATCTTCGGTGCGTTTATTTTCAATCACACGGTAGTTGGCATAAATCCATTCTATCTGTGAAACCACTCCAACTCTGCATAAATATGCAAAAGCAGAGAGCAAAAGGTGAAGGTTGCCAGATTTTGAATAGCCTCCAAATATCATCGCTTTCCTCAAGGGGGTAACCTTGTAAGCAGTTAGCAGTTATTCTAGACTTTTCTCTGATACACTCTCAAACCCAGCTTCAAATAATGGCTTTGGAGAAACCAGAGACAGGTAGACAGATTGATGAATAGATACGGAGCCAAACATATTGTAAGTAGGCAAACAGATTAGACATGTTGAAAAACAGAAAAAAAATAGATTAAAACATAGTTTAGAATCTAAAAATCTGGGCAGGCAAAAGTTTTGACTTGGCTGCTTATTTCCCTGCATGGTACTGGGGATTGGAAAAATCATTAACTTCTCTGGTCCCAGTTTTCATTATCTATAAAGTTGGGAGGGGAGGGATATCTGTGTTGTTTGTCTCCAGAATGGAAGATGGGAGTGAGGCTCTAATGATAACATATTTAAAGCGTCATAGGCTCAACAGACGTATTGGTACCACCAAGGGATATAACAAGCCCAGTACCTTTCCCATGGTATAATTTAGCACAGGCCGAAAGCGTTTGTAAATTGCATAAAGGAAACTAGATTGTCTTGTAAAAAATGGTCCTCAAGAAGTTGCATGCCCATGTTCATGTCATAGCTCAGTGACAAGGACAAATCTCAAAGACAAGGACACACAGCAGATAAGTGTTCTTTTCTCTTCCCTTTAAAAGGTTATTTTATTTTATTTTACTTTTTTAGATTTTAAACACAGAGAGTGACATAGCAAATTTACTTTAGACTATACTCTAAAGTAAAAATTTAATTAAAAATCAAATGAATTTTTGCCAAATTGAATATATGTGTATACACACACACACACACACACACACACACACACACACACACACAGCTCCATTTCAGAATGCTACCTGTGATGAGCAGCTCTTTGGAAAATATGTTTAAAAATTCACCAAGTCTTGTCTGGAGACTAACCTGCGAGGAAGGATGAACTAACTTATTCAGTCCTGGACACTGATGAGTGCCCTGTAGTGGTGGTTAGCAATTTTCTCTTGACGTGAAAAATAGTACGCGTGTCCCTAAGCCCCGCCATCAATCTTTCCCAGTTTCAGATTAAGGCATTGTCTTTGGGTACCAATGAATATCATTTTTAAAATGTGGTCTTAAACAACATTTTAAAAAATAATATCCAATCCCCTCACAGTGAGAATTTCTGTCACAGGATAGGAAAAAGATAGAGATTCCTTGCTGTTCGTAGCGGGTGGTGGTGAGGAGCAGGGTAATTCCACGTCCCTGAACTGATGGTTATAGAAAGATGCTATTCTTTTCCAAGTCCTTATGCGCAATTTGAATATGACTGGCTTCCAACGCTAAGTATGTGAGGCGCTCGTCTTAATTATAGTATTTCGCATGAGCCTAATTTGACAGCCACTGGCACACAATATGCTAAATATTTCATAGAATGTGACTCCAAGAAGAAGGAAGCCCCCCGCCCCATCCTTGAGAAGCCAGCGTGGGAAAGGACGTTATGACTTAGAATCTCGGCGTCAACAGTAGGGACAGCTTACCTTCAGCAAAGGTTTTCTTGGACTCGATGACACCAAAGGTGTAAACCATGGTTCGTAGAGCAGAAGGATCTGAGGCCATTGCAAGAACGTGGCATGTCATTTGCAGACCTGATCTTAAAGGACATGGTGAGCCCAGAGGTCCAGGTTCATGGTGCCATTTTGTCATGAAATGCGGCTTCATTTTTCTTGGATTCTTCCAACCACTTCGTATACTCCACCCCCATTTGGTCAGACGGGTGCCTGAGACCCATGTTTTGAGACACCTTCAAGTCACTCTCCAGTGTCTTCTAGAAGATGCCCAAGTCATGACGTTGGCCGCATGCATTGTAAATGGAGGTGAGCAGTAGATGCAAAAGATGGGAATTTCTTTAGGGACCCTTTGCAAGTCACCGGCCTACCTGGGGGCAGGTAGGTCCCCAAACTTGCGACGTCTAGCGGTAGCATCTTACACGTGAACAGTTCTGGTTCCAGCTAACATTTTCGGAGCACCTCTAGGCATCAGACATGACGTGAAGCAATTGGTATGCTCGCTCGGCCTCCACGGAAAAGTGCTATCATCTGCCCCGTTTTACAACTAAAGAAAAAAGCGTTTACAGAATAACTCACCGTACATCACAGGAATGAATGGCTAGCACTTACACCTCCAAGCCGGCCTGTCTCCCATGCCAGGCTTTGCTGGCTCCCTTGGAACCGTGCAATGAATCTGTGGCTTTTAAGAAAACGTTCTTCCAAAAAGCTGAATGCTCCCCCTTTAGTTACAAATAAAAATTGTATGTATTTAAGCTGTAGAATTTGCTGTTTCGATGTATTGTATACATTGTGAAATAATCTAGTGAGAAGGCGGAGAAAAGGGAACGCTTATATACTGTTGGTGGGAATGTAAATTGGTGCAGCCACTATGGGAAACAGTACGGGCATGTGTCAGAGAATTAAACACAGGACTGCTTTATGATCCAGAAATCTCCTTTCTGGGTCTCTGTCCACAGGAGATGAAATCGGTATTGTAAACGGTATCTGCACTCCCCCATTCATTGCAGTATTATTCTGGGTAGCCAGGACATGGATACAACCCAAATGTCTGTCAGCAGATGAATGAATAAAGAAAATGGGACACATACACACACACACACACACACAGACACACACACACACACACACATGCACATACACACGCATGCACACACACACACACACACACACACACACACACACACACACGAGTATTATTCAGCTTTATAAAAGGAATGAAATCCCAAACGTAATCTTTAATGCTCTGATTGTCTCCTGCCACGACTTTGTCGGGTGGAATGCACGACGGGTTAGCCCTTCCTGTTCACCGAGGAGGAAATAAACGCATGCAAGCTCCCCTGAGATGCTGGTGTGGGTGTCAGCAAGGGGGTGACACCCAGGGAGGACTGCATACCTCCCTGAGTCAGGGCATCATTTCCCCAGTGAGGAGATGTTCGGGGACGTGTCACCCCTTCCCATCCCCACTCATTTGAGGAGAGATGACTGCACTCTGCAGTTGGTGAGATGCCCGCTGAGCGGCAAAGTGCATCCCTTGGCATATGGTAATGACCTGCAAGGGTGTCTCTTTAAAGCTGGGGGCTCATGGTGGCTAAGTGGCAGGGTGATCACAGAGGGGGCTTTTCTGGAAACTTCCTACAGAAAAGCCTTTTTGTGAGGCTACCCTTGCAATGTCTTTGCCACCTGGAAGGCTCTTGATGATGCGGCCGTGTTTGCTCTCCACTCGCGAAAGCGGAAAGGAAAACGGCAGAAAAGAGCAGGGCACAGCGTCGGCGCCAGCCCAGAGGTGGAGACGGTGCTGGTGCACTCCCCTGCCGCAGACCTCAGCCGCTGGGAAGCCTCCGGCTGTGACGAGATGAGCAGATGCAGCCGCTCATGCCAGGGCGCTGTGCATTCTCCCCCTGTTCCAGCAGGTGTTGCCAGAGAACATTGAGCACCGCCGAGCTCCGGGCACAGGGTGTCTGCAGCTGCTCGGAGCACACGGGCTGCGAGAAAGGCAGCGGCCCCGTGGGTTATGCTGGCTCCAAGAGTCCCCTCCCGCTGAAGCGGGCCTCTGCGTCGGCCTCGTGCCTCCCGGTTCCCATCGACAGACGCATTCCGTTGTGCGTCTGGGTCTGCCCACACACGCTTGCTCACACGCCAGGGGAGAGAGACCAGGCCAGGCTGTGCTGACCCGGGGCACCGGCCCAAACCCCAGGGGCACCTGCATTTTTCCCAGGAAAGGGACAGTCACGTTGGAGGCACACGAGGGGAGCTCTCTCTGCCAGGGCCGTTGCCTGTAAACTGCAGGAGACTGCATCTCAGCACCTGTTTTCTGTTCCCGTCCCACTCGACCACGTCTGGAGCGATGAGGTCACAGTCCCAGACCAGGGATTCTCAGCCAGGTGTGATCAAGGTCCCCAAGTTCATTTGGCGATGTCCAGGGACACTTCTGGATGCCGTACTGTGAACATCGAGTGAGTAGAGGCCAGGGATGCTGCTAAGCACCCCCTCAATGCACGGGATGGAGCCAGGACGAGGTATTATCCAGCTGCCAACAGTGCCTAGGTTGAGAAACCCAGCTCTGGAGACAAAGCCCTTATCATCAAGATGACAGCATTCTCCACAGCCCATGCAGAGATCACTCTTTCCCATTGCGAGGGGCCCAGGACAAGCTCCTCTGAATACAGCTAGACCTGCTGCCTGGCCGAGGTAAACCCCACAGAAAGGGGCGAGAAAGAGGTGATGTATGTATGATGCCAAATACATCGCTCACGCCGGTTCTAACTTTGCAGAGGTGATACCAAGAATGGGATCTTCGCTCCATTTCAGACGAGAGGAAGTAGAAGCTCAGAGAGAATGGGCTCCTCGCTCAGAGTCACCCTGCTACTACGTGGGGATCCCACCTTGAACCCAGATCCAAATCCTTCACGACTGTCTCTTTCCCTGTGCACACTCGGTTTTCAGTAAATAAGGAGGCCTAAACCCAAAAAGGAAACCCACTTTTGAATCTTGTTTGTCCATCAACAATTAGAGTGAAGCAAAAATACTTAGGGAAAAAAAATAATAATAATGCCTTTCCAGAATCCAGAGCTGCCTTTCCCCCAGACTTCTTCTTTCCCAGCATGGCCATTCAGCCACGTGACAAACTGTCACTCAGCTCCTACCGTGTCAGTGTCCTACAGCTGCTGTAACAAATGACCACAGACTTTGTGTTTGAAAACAACACACAGTTATTGTCTCCCAGTGCTGGAGATCCGGAGGACCGCATGGTGACACTGGGCTAACGTCGAGGTGTCGGCCGGGCTCTGATCCTTCTAGAGGCCCCAGGAAAGGATCTGCTTCCCAGTCCGTCCCAGCTGCTGGAGGCCACCTGCACTGCTTGGCCCACGGCTCCTTCTGCAGCTTTCAGAGCAAGCAGTGCAACCATTCTCCAAAGCTCTCTCCGACTCTGCCGCCCTGGTCCTATCTCCCTCTCTGCTCTTTTAAGACCCCTCCTGGTTACATTGGTTCTGTCTAGATCATGCAGGATAATCTCCCTCTCTCGTGATCCTTTACTTAATCACCTCTGCAAAGTCGCTTGTGCAATATGAGGTGACATAGTCACAGGTGCCGGGCATTGGGACCTGGACATTTTTGGACAGTGAGGACAGTATTTTGCCTACCACACCTGCTTTATGGCTGCCATTGCTAGAGTTACTGAAAATAGAGTGATAAAAACACATACAGTGCCTTCAAGTGACTCGTGTGGGGTGTGTGTGTGCGTGTGCGAGCACTTTAGAGAAGAGTAGTGCAAAAATGAAAACATGACACTCATAGACTCCCTCTAGGGCAGGCCTGATTATTGTAATTCTTATTCATCTTTGTATCCTCAGAGACTGCCATGGTGCCTGCTGTATGACATGGTAGTTTCATGCATTCGTTTTTCTAAGAAAAGTGTGTGTGGGGTTCCATTAAAAATACAGAAGAAAAACTGCATGTTATAGCCACCCAAACCTGACAACAAATCCATTATATTAATTGCTGTTGAGATTCCCCTTAGCACAGCGTTAGTTGATACACATAACCTAGAGAATGTACAGAAGTCCCTTTTTATTAGCGATTTCACTGTCTGTGAATTCAGGTACCTATGGTCAACTGCAGTCCAGAATTACAAAATGGAAAATTCCAGAAATCAACAGTTCATACATTTTAATTTGCATGCTGTTCCGAGTAGGGTGATGACATCACCAGCCATCCTGCTCTCTGTCCCAGTAGGGGCATAAATCGTTTCTTTCTTTCTTTTTAAATATGTTTTTACTTTTCAATTACAGCGGCATGCAATATTGTATTTGTTTCGAGTGCGCAACGTAGTGATTAGACATTTATGTAACTTACGAAGCGATCACCTTGATAAAACCAGTTCCCATCTGACACCATACATAGTTATTACCATGTTATTGACTATATTCCCTATGCTGTACTTTACATCCCCATGACTATTTTGTAACTACAAATTTGTACTTTTTAATTCCTTCCCCTTCTTCACCCAGCGCCCCCAAACCTCCCTCCCATCTGGCAACCAGCAAAACGTTCTCTGTATCTATGAGTTTGTTTCTGTTTTGTTTGTTTATTTTGTTCCTGAGATTTCACACAAAAGTGGAATCGTATGGCACTTGTCTTTCTCTGTCTGACTGACTCCACTCAGCGCAATACTCTCTAGGTCCATCCGTGTTGCTACAGATGGGCGTGCCATCCTCTGCTGCAGCCCTAGGTGGTGCTCCAGCTTGGTATGGTTCAGAGCGGGCCACTGGGCATGCTGGCTCAGGGCTTCCTGGGAGGGGCCCTGCCATAGGCCAAGTTCAGCTGCAGCCTGTGTCTTGCCCAGGGCCACCTGGCATGAGCCACCAAACAATCTGCAGATGGTTGCCACCCACCCTGGGCTTCAAGGTGCCTCAAGAGGCCAAGCCACAAACAGAGGCTGGCTGCCACTAGTGCAGGGCTTGGGGCTGCTCAGCAAGAGGTACAGGGTATGCCGAGGCCAGATGCTGCTTGTCTGGGTCTTGTGAACCTTTGAGAGAGTATATAGGAAAGTCTGTAGCAAGATCCAAGACAAACTATTTGTATGGAAAAGCCACTAGAAGCAGCTTGGGCGGCTGGCACATTGAGGGGTGGGTCCTCAGGGAATCATGTGGGTGGGGCGAAGGGTGTCAGCCAGAATGATGGGGACTCAGACATGGCGCCTGCCTGCTTCTGAACACGGGGATGAAGGAGGGCTCAATAAAGGAACGACAGATTCTGCCAACACTTCTCTCTGGGAGAAAGCTGCCCCTCTAGCCCTCGCCCAGACATCAGACAATTTAGTTCCTCCCCATGTGTCCCTGGTGCCTCCAGGGCTGCTGTCCCACCGCTGGAGCTCGGAACAAGTGAGCCCGTCAGCGGTAAGTCTGTGCGCAGGCCCCTTAAAAGGAAAGTCTGTGACTCCCACAGCCCTCTGTCTCACTCGGCCACAATCTCCGCTGGTTTTCACAGCCAGGAGTTGTGGGGACTTCTCTTCCCTACACTGGAACCCTGGGATGGGAATCCCAATGTGGGGCAGGGACCCCTCATTCCTCAGGGAGGAACCTCCGCAGCCAAGGTTTCCCTTCCAATTCTCAACCGCCACACGTGGGCCTGAGACCAGCCCGTTTTAATCTCCACACCTCCTACCAGTCTCGAGATCCCTTCTTCTTGGTCCTAAATTGTAGGACTTCTGTTCGGCTAGACTTTAGGTGGTTCTCAGTGATGGTCGTTTTGTAGATTAGTTGTCATTTTAATGTGGTTGTGAGAGGAAGCAACAAAGCATTTCCCTTCTCTACCATCTTGTCCAGAACTCTCGTGAATCATTTCTTTGCCCGACTTATCCATGTTGCATATGCAGCTGCCCCTTAGTCACTTAGCAGCAGTCTAGGTTATCAGATCGACTGTTGAGGTATCACGGCGCTATGTTCACGTCGCCTTTAAGGTACCCTAATGCTACATCGCAATGCCTGTGTCATTCACATCACTTCATCTCATCACGTAGGCTTTATATCACCTCACATCATCATCAGAAGAAGGACGAGTACCGTACAATAAGGTATTTCGAGACCAAGAAAGACCACAGTCACGTTACTTTTATTACAGTACATTTTTATAATTATTCTATTTTGTTACGTTATTGTTGTTCATCTCTTATTGTGCCTAATTTATAAGTTAAATTTTATCATAGGTATGCATATATAGGAACAAACATAGTGTGAGTGTGTGTGTATATATATATGTATATGTATATGTATGTATGTGTGTGTGTGTATATGTGTGTGTGTGTGTGTGTAAAATTCGGTACTATCCATGATTTTAGGCATCCATCAGGGGTCTTGGAATCAGGGGTATGGATAAGGAGGAACTACTGTACAAGTTTTCAAGTGCCTTCCACATCTCCACGTATTCATTGCTGTACGAGTTTTCCTGGTTCACCAAGGATGGGCCAAATCTGACCTATAAACAGTTCTATCGGAACACAGCCATGTGTGTGTGAACTATCAATGGCTACATCTGTGATACAATGGCAGAACTGAGTAGATGTAACAGAATGTATGGCCCATGATGACTGAAATACTCTCTGGCCATTTATAGAAAAAGTTTGGAGACTTTGGATATAGGCAGTTGAATGCTGGCAAACATTCCTTGTTATAACACAGTTCGATTAACCTGAATACACCACTCTCTGGCTACCTTGGATGTCAGGCCATTCTCGTTCTTTGGATTATAGTATTTGTAGCATCAAGCTATGGATGACACTACTGCAAATAATAGAAGTCTCAAGTTAATTGATACAGACACTTAAATTGTTTAGATTTTTCCCCCCAGATACGTTTAGTGAGATAAACTACGCTTCACGGTGGTGACTTGCAGATAACGCTAAAGCAAAGGAAATGTTCATACAGTGATGATATTCATTTTGAAATTTAAAAAAAAAATCTTTTTTTTTCTTTTTCGAGAGAAAAAAGTGTTTCTTTTTCGAGAAGCTGAACACAGTCAATGATTCGAAAGTGTTGCCACATTGAGATGAATGGATGTAAACAGTGGGTCTCCAAAAATAGCCAGTAAATATCCTTAAATCATAGCCATCCGTGTGCTCTGCTGAGCAGTAACTGATTCCTGCCTGATGCTCTTACCTCTCCAGACTGCCCATGCGTCGATTGTGCTGAGGACTGAGATCGCTGTTGCCGATACGTAACCCGATAATCTAATCCAATAAGGCTTTATCTTTGCCTAGACGGGTCGTCCGGTTCCTATCTTCTGGAGCAGGGTTTTCTACCACAGGTGTTTTGCGTCCTGGGATTCCTTTTTGTGGGAGGGCCGGCCGGTGCCTTGTAGGACGTCTAGCAGCATCCCTGGCCTTTATCCGCTAGATGCCAATAGAAGCTCCCCCTCCCCTTGTGAGAAGGAAAAATGCCTGCAGACGTTGCCAGATGTCCCAGAAGACTGGGGGGCCAGAGTGGCCCCCAATCGAGAACAGTCGTTCTAGAGGGATGGTTTCAGAAGGGACTTAGGGAGCGTGTGGCACTCTCTCTCGCACCTGCATCGTCCATGGCACGCTGTTATCTCAGATGAACGTTCGTTCTCTTTCCTTTGCAGCCCTGCCCCCTCCCCCAGCTCCCCTCACCCCGTCCTCCTGGGCCGGGCTCTTGTTAAAGTCTAAATGGCTGCAGAGGCACGACTGCCTGGAATTCCTCTGGCGCCGCCCGATAACCCCGAGCTGCCTTGTCGCTCCGAGCCAGATCAGCACGACCGGGGCTGTGATCAGGTTCGGGAGCTGGAGCAGCGCTCGGGCGCCGGCTGCTGTGATCAGAGGGGCTGGAGAATGAGTGTCTCTCTGATGTGGTCTTATCAGGCTGAGCCTAACGTCAGCCCTGTTAGGAGGGCTTTGTCCGATCTGCCTGTAGCTTTGTTCTGCACCGCTCAGTAACAGTTCACTGGAGCAGAAAGAGCCCTGTGAATTGATATTATGTACCCGCGTGCCTGTTTTATTCATTGAGGAAGCAGCGGAATGTAACGCGAGTATTTATTTTCAGGGATTGCAGAATGGCATTTTTTTCCCCCTTCTGCCTTGTCATGGAATGTGGAAAACAGGGGGAAAAAAAAAAAACAACTCTGGACACAATGCCATTGAAAAGATATCACCTGTTGTTTCTTGTTTCAATTATTAAGTCATAGACATGTGTGCATTGAATATGTATGTGCGTGTGATATATATTATATTCGTTTGAATGATCCTTGATAAGGAACCACAGGCCAGCGAATGTAATCCAATCAGCACGAGTCTGGCCTTCCATCTCTCTCTCTCTCTCTCTCTGCCTGTCCCCTTGAACCCACTCCCTCCCACCCCGATTTCATCGAAAGCGAGATTTTTTTTTCTAGAAAAATTCATGAAACTTCATCATGTTTCATTCATTCTTTGCTCCTGGGCTTTCCTCGCTGAAGGTCAGGAGCTGTGAAATCTCTCTTTAGTCCCACGGCTTTGATATGGCACCGGCCAGGCAATGAAGAAAATGAAGTGTGGACAGATGGAGCCACGGCAATGACTTAAGCAGGGGGAGGGGTCTGCCCAGCGCAGCCAGGGGAGCAATGAGGAGGTGTGCCGCCCACGTGTCGTCTGAGCGGATGGCTCTCTAAGAGTGGGACCTCAAGGGAGGCTCGGGGCACAGTGGGGTGGCTCTTATTCCACGGTCACTTCTGTTGGTTAAAGCCGCATCTTGTGGTGTCTTCGGATGACGAAGGCGATGCTAATAGTCATAGATCGAACCGTATGAAATCGCTGACGTCTTGGCGACTGTTTACCTACTTAAACGCCACTTGTAGAAAGTTCAGTTTCATAATCATAAGCATAATAGCTCATCGGTATTGGGTGACTTGCTGGTTTCCAGGCACAGGGCTATAAGCATCGCCATTCGCTTGTGGGACCAACACAGCAACTCTCCATTGGAGACGCTGTTCCTACCATCACTTGACAGATGAGGACACTGAGGTTGTGGGGATAACTTTTCCAAGGCCACTCGGTAGTGCAGCTGGGATTTACGCTCAGAAGGTTCATGCTATGGTCTATGTTATCAGCCCCCGCCTTACAATCTTGGCTGGATAGAGGTTCATACTTTCCACAGAGGAGGCTGCCTTCTCATCAGGCTTGGGGAAAATCAGTTTGTTCGACTTATTTTATTTGTATGCAAATCCCTTTAATTACGAGACATACTAATAGGCCCCAGAGAACTGCTCACGACCTCGTAATGGGCGAATTGCCATCAAATTGGAATTCTAAGAGTGACCCACAGACAGCTCTGCCTTGAGGGTTATGTGTCCAGCAGTAAGAGTCAGATTTCATACTCATCATCTCAGCCCAACCTTCACGTTCGTTTTTTTTTTTTTTTCCTGACAATTTATGGGATTTCAGTTGTAAAAACTTTCTTCTTGAAATTTCATCCTATCTTTAGGAAAGGAAACAAAGCCCTTTACTGTTTTAGCAAAGATGCTGAACATGTGAGAACAGTAAGTACTGTCAAAAAAAAAATACGTAATTGTGGTCTTCCTTTCAAAAACCTATAATCTTACTTAGTCTTATGAGGAAAACATCAGACAGATCTCAATGGAAGGATATCCCACAAAAATGTCCGAACAATACACTGGCGAGATGATCAAAACAAAACAAAACAAAACAAGGGAAGTCTGAGAAACTGCCACAGCCAAGAGGAGTCTGTCTACTGAGACAGTGATATTTAAATGCCTTGGCTGGGACCCTGGAACTGTTAGATGCAAACTAAGGAAATCTGAGTAAAGTATGGACTTTAGTAAATAACAATGCCCTGATATGCATTTCTTTGTTGTGCAAGGTACACTCAACTACTGTCAGATGTTAACAGGGAACTGGGTATTGAGTATATGCAAACTCTGTACCATCTTTATAACATTCCTGCAACTCTGAAACTATTCTACAATAAAAACTTTATTTTAAGAAAGAGGAAAAAAAAACTTTAAGAAAAAAACCCACAAAATATAGAATAACCAAACATTTTCTAGACTTTGGTCTTCTCACAGAGTAATGCAAAGTATTCTGTTTTAGATTTTTCACAGTGTATATCAGGCAGTGAAAGGCTTCGGAAAGTCCCACCATAAACACCGACATAGCTGCATGATTTACTTTAACCCAGCTTTTCTCAAACTGATTTAATCATGGAATCCTTTTACTTAAAAAATAGCTATAGGGAAAAAAGAGAAAAAAAGTGGGGGGGGGGGACTTTGGTCACAAGCCTTTCTTGTGACGTAAAACCGTGCTCTTAGCATGATGCTTCAGGAAGCACCATTGGGCCAGTTCCCATGACTGCTGCCCAGAAGCCTGCAGGGACTCGTTGCTGCCTCCACACCAGTTCTCACTCTCAACTCATCTCTCTTCCCTGGGAACCCGGCCCCACCTGAGATGATGCCCTCCTTTCCCCCTCCAGTCCGCCTCTGAGGAGGTGGGTCTCACCCTCCCCAGGAGGGCTGGATAAACCCGAGTGGCTGGCTTCCCAGCTCCGGAGTTCCCGACTCAGAGGGTCTGGGATGGGATCTGGAGGGCCTGCGTTTCTCAGGCGATCCCAGCCGACCTCACGGCTCCTGGCCTGCAGCCACGCTTTGCAAACCACTGAGGTTCCTTCTTCCTGGTTGCGAGGTCGGCTCACGGCCCTCTGTAGGTTCCAGACTACATCTCGCTCTGACACACTTGGTCGTGCCGTTCCCAGTGGCCTGGGTACCTAATATCTAAAACAAACATCAGTGAAGGATTCTCCGTTGAGAGTAGGATCCAGAAATGGGTAGGATTCAAATACGAAATAGGGACTATTTGAGTTGAGAGGAGCACAGTTTAAGAAAAAGAATATTTTTCTTCTTAACAGTAGATCTAGGCCCTGTGGTCAGCATCATTATTTACTGTCTGAGTGACTTCAGGCATATTTTATAAAGTCTAAGAGATTGCTTTCTCTACTAGCAAATGGGAGGATGTTTACCTCTTCGGCTTTTGTGAGTGTTCATTGGTGGCACACATATCCATGCGCACAGAGCCTGCCGCGTTGCCACAACTCAGTAACAGTTAACGTCCTTGATGCCAGAAAAGTTATCCTCACTCTTCGGTGTCCATCAGAAACACTACCGAGATGGTGGAAATGCAGAGTCCCAGGCTCGCCTCTGGAGATTCAGACTCCTCAAGACTGGGGAGGCTTCGACACATGTAACAAGCAACAGGGAGAGTCGCAGTTCAGGTCGTCTACAGGCGATGGATCTATTCATTCGTTATGCACCTGCTCGGTTAGTCCACAAGCGTTCGTGGTGGGCGCCCAAGTGCCAGATGGAATTCCAGGTGTGAGGGATACTGCAGTGGGCACAACAGAGACCACAGCTTCGTGAAGCTGAGGTGTACGGCACTCTGTGTGAGTAAGTATGCCGTGAATGCACAGGCCGTGAGAAGACATATCAAGTGGGGGTCAACGCAGCACCCTGAGGTAGAGATTGGATGGTCAGAGAAGGTCTTTCTGAGACGATGACATTGGAGGAGAGACCGAATAAAGGGAGAAAACAGAAACCTCCCGTTCAATTCTGCTTTTCTTCCATTCGAATTGCACAATTTAACACAGATGTAGTATAGTCATCTTTGGGTTTTGGGTTTTGTTTTGTTTTGTTTTTAATAGAAAACATTCATTTCTCAGCCCATATGAGAGACCTCATCAAGTGTCCACCATATTCAAAGCAGAGTGCTCGGTATTTTGCCATGATTATTTCCAACCCCCATAACAACTCTGCGAGGGTTAGCATCTCATTTCCATATTATAGATAAAGGATCCTTGAAGGTACATGGTCACACGGTAGTAAAGGCCCATCCTGGGCCTTTCACTACACCGTATAGCCTCCAATGGATAAAAATCCAAACTTTATTTATTTTCAAAATCCACAGCGGTGCCAGCTATATTGTTCTCATTCTCTTAAGGAACCAATTATTTTGTTGCCATTTTCCAAGTTGGTTATATTGCCTTGCCCAGTCGTTGACAATCCTGGCTGCACACTGAAATCCCCTGGCAGTGGGGACTGGGTATCCAGGATTTCAGAGTCGTCTTAGATGAATCTGATGTGCAGCCACTGCTGGCTACCACTGGCTAGTGTCATCATCCAAGATGAGTAAATATTTCCTGGCTGTATAACCAGTGGTAGCTATGAGCCAACAATACACTTGAGGTTCATGATCACCAGGGTGATAAATCTCTGGGAAATAAGAAACAAAGCAGCCCATCGAGTGGGCAGGCAGGATGGCATCGTGGAATAAACACAGGCCTTGGCATCCAACGTGGGCTTCACACCCGGCTCTGCTCTTCTCTGGGTCTGTGGTTTTAGGTGAGGTACTGAACCTCCCTGAACTGTATCTAACATTGTTAAGAACATAAGGGCTTCCCAACACCGTATTCTCTATTTCTCTCTCAAATGCACCACCCCCAACCAAAGAGTGCCAGCTGAGCCCCAAAAAGATGAGAAAAGGGCAACAATTTCCCCTCCACTGGGCAATCAACGACTGCCCGACTTTTCTAGTACAGGGAAGTAGAAGAAAATAAAAAGAGTGCATTAAAAAAAAAAAATTCTTTCCAGGCTCTTTTTTCCCCAAAACTTATTCAAATCTAAATTTAGCATACTCTCCTGGGAAAAATAGAGCTGTCTTATTTAATGCATTTGCTGTGATAACTTTGAACCCAATAATGCTTGCTAAGAGTCTGGGGCTAGTAGTGGTTTTAGAGAGAAGAGGGGACACACACACACACACGCACACACACACACACGATGTTTAGGACACCTTCTCTCTTCTTTCCTGAACCTTGTCCCTGTGGGGCTGGTCCCCCCTCTAGCATGCAGAGTCCCCCAGATCTCTTCTTTCTCCCTTGGCCCTTTCTTTCTTATTAAACCCCCATCGGAAACAATTGCTCCCGCTTTGTATTCCATGCAGCTGTGATATTTGCCCAACGATGAGTTCCATTCAGCGGTTTGTTAACCAAAATGGGAAGTGACAGATTCAATAAAAGGAAATGTCTGTGCCAAGGAAACAGATAGTCTTTCTCCCCTTGCTCTCCCTTTTTCTCTTTCTCTCGGTGTCTCTGTGCCGGGAATCTGCAGACTCCGAGCTTACGGATACACCGAAGCTTCCTATTGATTCATGTCCAACTAATTTGATCAGAATAGAGACTTTTATTGCCCATTGCTCCTCTCAGTAGCTCTTAGCCGGTGTGACTGAGTACCTGGGGATCACTGCAGACCCCTGATGATTGGTCTGAGGGAAGGAAGGATGAGGAGGAACCTGGGTCCACATTGTGCTGGGGGCGGGTACCCTGTAGACCAGACAGGGAAGTTGCAAACGGATGAAGGCTGTAGGGAGGAAAAACAAGGTCCCATCCTGGAGATAGCCTTCTCGTCTTTCTTGTCAATGATGACTTCCAGAAAGCACTCACCATTCCCCGTCATTGAAAATCAGAGGATCTATGTGTCAACAGGTGAACCTTAATCTCTTGAGTAAAAGCAACTCAGATTGTAGACCTATTTTTATTTACCACATGTATTTGGACACTCGTCGTAAATAATAATGGTAGTGACGACATTAAGAGGAGTAGCTAATGCCTATCAAACCTTTACTAAGAGCCAAGGAATGTCTAAGCAAATGAGACAGATGAGCTCACTTAATGTCCTCCAACCCTTTGAAGGAGGCATTATTATTTACCCACTTTTTATAGCAGACAGTTGGGGCTTACAGAAGTAACTTGTCCAAGGGCCAGTGGCTGGCAGGTAGCGTCCCCAATCCAATGCATGACCCCTAAATTTGTACTTTGCTTAAAACTTTTTTTTTTTTAATTCTGGAAACAATTGCCTATTCACATGCAGTTGTAAAAATAACAAAAAGAGATGATTCTATATTCCCTTTACTCAATTGCCCCCAATGGTGACAGCCCGCCTCCCTCTAATACAATATGACAACCAGAAAATTCACATCTGATACATCCATCCATCTTATGCAGACTTCGCCGGTTTTACACGCACTCAGTTATGTGTGTGTATTTACTTCTCTGTAATTTTATCACCTGGGTTAGTTGCCTGTGACAGCCACCGCAGACAATGCACAGAGCGGTTCCATCGCAAGGCTCCCTGGCCCTGCCCTTTGTAGCCACACCTGTCTTCCCCCTGCCAATCCCTTATCTGTCCCCCATCTCTGTGATTGTGTCGTTTCAAGACTGCTAGGTAGGAAGTTGATGAAAAGCTTGCGCTTTGGGTCACCCGTCTGGATGCATGTGCGTGGCCACAAAGTTAGTCCAAGGACAGAATTTTATTTCCACGTGGCTTCTAGGTTCCCTTCAGTTCTTCTGTCCATACACACACCCCAGATTGATGTTCACCCCCAGAAGCCTCCCTGTTCCACACTGGTGAAAAAGTTGTAGCACGAAAAGGGGTTGGCTCAGGTCTTCCGAGGCGTGCCAGACAGGAATCTGTGTTGTGTTGTCTGTGGTCAGAACTGGCGGGGGTTGTGGGGGAATCACACCCAGCTTTCACAGGTTGTGTGGCAAACAACCTTGGCTCTCACCCACACCCCAGAGTATCCAGAAGCCTTCTTATCAAATGGAATGACCGCCATCCCGCTTGAGTGCGTGTCAGGGCTCAGAGGTGGGAGGTTAGGCACCTCACACCTCTGCCCAACACACGGCTGTTCCGTTTTCCTGATTCTCTACCTGATGCCATTGAGCTTGGAGCCTGTAAATGATCAGTATGCACTGGGGACGGAGGATGGGCTGGACTGAACTGTGCTTGGCCACAGAGCATAATTAGATCAGGTTGGACCTTATATTTTGGGGTGTTTACCCCCTTACTCTTGCAAGCCCAGAAAAGGTACTCTCCAGAACTCACCCTTTCTCTGCTCTCTGTCTCTCTGTCTCAATCTCTGTCTCTGTCTCTCTCTCTCTGTGTCTGTCTCTCTCTCTCTGCTTCTCTTTCCCTCCTCCTTTCTCTCCTTTCCCCTGTAAACCTGTAACCCAGGTATTGAAGCCCCTTTTCAGACCCACTAAGTGTCATTGAAATTGCATCCTCAGCCTAATTGGATGCTGTCTTGTCCCCGACCAGCTGATGCTGCTCTTCAGACTTGCCTTCAGGGGCTCTCCCCCTGGCTGGGCTTCCTACACAGACCTAGAGGGCACTTAATTTCAAGAACCTCTGCCCCACATCTCCATTCTCCCATTGCATTTAAAGAAGACACCCATTTGTTGCTGTCAAGGGGGGCAGCATCCTGCTCACTCCTTTGGTGCCTTGCATCCGGCATCTTTGAGTGGGCAGACTTTATTGCGCCTTGTCAGGCCTGCCATGGCTTTTGTTTTCCTGCACATTTGAATAATACATCTGATTGCCGTGGCAAATGGGGTGGTGTGTGCAAGCTCGGACCTCCTGCCTCATTAACTGATGATCCCAGGGCCCACTGCCCTTTCCCCTCTCCAAAGCCATCACGGACATGACAGTTCTTTTATCTGTCTTCAGCATCGACTTGCTCTCCCAAACCCTCGCGCGGCAGCCTGTTTGCCTGTTTACCTCTCATGCTTTCGCGAGGCTGTTAATTTTCCATGGCACCTCCTATCTGGTTGTAATTAACACATCGAACACTGAAGACATAGTTCTGCTTTTTGCAGAACTAATGGAGGTGTTTTCTTCCTCCACTAATTATACCGCTGTATTTTAGCGATCTGCACTGACCTAAAAGGCTCAGGGGTTTTCTTTGTGTTTTGTTTTTTTCCCCCTAATTGTTTTGGTTAGAAGAACAAGTACTGTTTGGGAACCCAGTTTAGGCAGAAGAGGATAAAATTATTACCTGCATTTCTTATCAGTGTTTCTTTTCATAGCCTTGAAAGTAACAAATGAGATACATTTGTTTGTCAGCCATCGGAATTTGGCAAGTCTTTGTGGGACATGGCAGGCAGTATTTGCGTGGGATATATACTCTCGCTCAAATCTAAATATTCTGCCTTGGTAATTATACAGATGGGGCACATGACCTATTCCGTCGAGTGTGGAAATCCTCATCAGAGTGTATGCAGCCTCCCATCCTATTAGATTTTAGGGAAGCTGAGTCCTCGCCTCCGCCAAACATGACATACAGAATCTGCTTATCATCTTGTGCTTAGGCTTAAGATTTAAGCTGTAATGAACACAGGTTCAAAGAGATCGAGGTATAAGGAGGAGGTTGGTAGTTACAGCAATAAAAACAGGAGCAAAAAGAGCAGCTTTTGTGAAGGACTCCGGCTGGAATAATGATGATAGAATTGTCTAAATCGATACATCTCTTGTCAGACCCATGTCTGATGTTTGAATCAACCAGGCCTTTTCTCCAAGAGCTTTCCTTGAGAATATTGAATTATTTATTATTTGTATCTTTTTTCCCCCTTCTCTTTCTGATGATTTTTTTTTTTCCTTCTGACTTAGTAAAATTTGTTTTTCATGCTGCCAGGTTCAATGTTGTCTATGCTTTGATAAATAGCACTAATTGGGCGTATAGCAGAAGTCATGTACAAATGTATGACTTCAATTACATCTAGAGCATTTTTTTCTTAATATTGATCTTCCCCCCACCCACCCTGCCCTCCTTATAAGATCTGTTCTCTATAGCCTATAGTGCTGAGTGTTTTAAAGAATGATTCTTTGTTCAGGTGTTGGCATGTACTCTGGAACCTATGTATCTTTTTAAAAAATGTGGTCCTGCCCTTCCATCAGTCTGGACAGACCCAGAAGGGGAACTTTTGAGGCTTTCCCCTGATAAATTCTCATAGACTCTTCTCACCTGACCACCTGGCCTCATCTGGCACTGTGTAGTTTTCATAGCCTGATCTTTCATGTTAAAGGTAGGTCCAAGGGAGGGAAGGTGGTTTTATATACCGGAAAATAAATGTATGTGTAATAAAAAATAATGAAAAATATGTAGAGGGCAGTTCCTGTGTGTGCGTGCGTGCATGCGTGCGTGTGTGTGTGTGTGTGTGTGTGTTTCGTTTTTAGAATAGAGGAAGCAGAAAGGAAACAAAATGAAGATGAAGTGGCAAGGAGAGAGAGAGAAGGAATCTGTATTACAATTCGCATTTAAGAAAACATTCTCCTTAGACACTACGTGTTTCCAATTCCATCTAAGCATCCCTGTTTATGATTTGTAAACTAGATGTAGTACATTCGTTTGCCAGCTGAATGCATATTTCACATATATGACTGTCCATACTCACACCTCCATAAATACACCTATTTCCAAGATCCAGTACGAGCTAGTCCCAGTGTTTGGTGCTAATGGCTTGCAGGTAGCGACACCTAGGCACAGCCAGGTTTTCTGAGGCGGACATCTTATGTCTGATCATTTCAAAGTCACTGCTTTGTGTGAACTCAACCTACAAGGGAGAGAAGCGAAAAGTAGGGTCAGGAGCCCACTGAGGTGCTAAATTGGACACAGCTTCCTGGGAACGCAGGCACACTCGATGTCTCACGTCACATTTCCGCTGGCCAGGAGGTGGCCTTCCTCAAAGGACAGCCTCACAAATAACAGCTGATAATGCTGTCCGGGATGCTGCTTCTGCACCTCCGAATCTGTACCGCTGAATTGTGCTGTCGTCAGCACCTTTCAGAGAAGCAAAAATACGATGGGACGCTGAAGTATGCCTTTTAAGGGCATGCAAATAGAAAGTGTTGCCTTTTAAATTTTTTTCCCGACCTTTTTTAAGGAGAAGCGAGCACTTAAAGAGCATTTTCAGGCAAGGTGTGTACACACGTTATTTGATCTCATGCCCGGTCCCTAAAGCCATACCTGTCCCCACTTTATTCATAAGGAGAAAATGGAATAAAAAAAAATCCTTTGGAGCATCTGAGTGATAAAAGAATCAGCCTCGCAGTTATTATGCTGTAGGTGATGAAGCCGGGACTTAACGAGACAAAGAGAAATTGAGGTGGCTTTGGAGACGTCTGTGACTTTGGACCCCACTAGGTTGCTGTGTCGTGTGTGTGCGTGCGTGCGCGTGCGTGCACATGCGCATGCGTGCGCTTGCGTGCGCGTGCGTGTCTGTGCGCGTGCGCGTCTGCGTGCGTGCACCGGGGAAGCACCCTGACAAAACTGCTTCTCCCACGGGTAGGCTGTGAGGCACGGCTCTCTGCAACAGCCCTATTGTTTTAGATTTCCTTTCATATCGTGTAGGCGTCTACACCATGCCACCCACCCAGGAGAGCAAGTGAGCTGTGAAATATATTCATTGTTAGAGAAATGGCGGCCAGCAGTCGCAGGTAATAACGTCCGACAGGCAAGGGAGGCCGCCAACATTACCTGCATTATTTCGGTTGCCTTTTTCATTATAGGTTCGGGAAATAGGCAGCAATTCGATTATGGCGTGATTTGGGGTGGAATTGCTCGCGCTCCCTGACCTCGTCACTGGGGGATCAAATGAGAAGTCAGCTCAAATAAAGTTTATAGTGCATTAACTGGACGGAGCGGTGCCTTACCCACAGAGCACGGTTTTTCATCTTCCAGGGGTTTGTAACTGCAGCCCAGCTCTATCTGTACCTTAAAGCACCGGGAGGATTGGCTGAGATGTATAGGAGTGAGCAGAGGCGGCCAATGGTGTTCCAACCCCGCCCCTCCCATGTGCAGAGCTGGTGCCTCTGCAGCTTGGGCGAAGCGCCGTGATTAATAGCACGCAGGGAGCCTGCTTGTTGGATTATTAATTTCCCTTCCCCTTTGCCTTATTTTTCCCCCCTTGCACACATTCCTGATGCTTTTCCTTCTGCCTTTTCTCTCTGTGCCTTTTGCCAAGCCCCTCCATCCCTCGTGTTCTCTCCTCTGGGCCGCCTTTCCGCCCATGGAGCTAGCCACTCGCTTGTCACAGTGACGCCTGGCCACCCCACCTCGTGCTGGCTGGCTTCACGCCTGGGGTGAGTTTTTTCTTCCCATTTGGGGATTCTGTGTCTGAAGGCAGGGGCGAGAGGGAGAGAGGGAGAGGGAGAAGGAGAAAGAGATGGTAAGCGGGAAAATAGAGAGAATATGAATGGATTTGGGGGAGTTTGAGTCTGCTCTATTTTAAGCACAGCCTTGGCCTTCTGTTAAAAGAGTGACCTAAAATGCCAGACCAGTTCACAGAGTAACTGCCCCCGACCCCATCCCAGTTGCCACAGGAAGAAACATGGTTTCTCTTAGTGAATTAATTACATCTTTTCTTACCACTTCTAGACACAAAGAGTGCACATTGAAAGACAGAAAAAAAAGGGGGGTGGATAAGGACAGGTAATTGCACAGCTGTCGTACTAAAAGATATTTGGGGTGCTAGAGGTTCATCTGGTAGAGGGAGAGATTTAGGAGGTTTCTGGGGTACCTCGTGAGTTAGGGGTACTTTGCATCAAAACTCCTGTCACCATCTGTAGCCCCAGTTTGCCAGCCATACCTTCAGGCCACTGTAAAGGAGTGTTTCATGCTGACTGGGGCAGACGACAATGCAGCTGTGGCTCGGGGTGTTTATCCTGTGCATGTGATCTGGAGACTTCCGGGTTTGCACTCATTGACCTGCTCATGTGTCCAGTTGGTATAAAAAGAACAGAAGAGTTAGAGGCTGGGTCGCTTCTTTTTGTACATTCCGTGTTGTACAGCTCTGCCCCGATCTCTTTTCACTTGCCTTGAAGGATTTCTTTCCTCCTCTTTAAATCTCTCCCCTCCTGAAAATCTGGAAGATTAAATAGCAGAAGGGTGGGAGACGTGATCTGTATTATTTCCATGAGCTACCTCTACGGGCATGCTCATTTTTCCGAAGAAAACTTTGTGTTTTAATCCCCGGAAGTTCACCCTTGGTGAAGATTACCTAGAAGTCCCCATAAGCTAATAGGATGCAGAACTAAAGGCAGTTAATGTTAATTGTTCTCTTTATTTATATAACTTAAGCACGAGGCAGGAAAAATCTTCCAAGCTGATTATTCCTTTGGTTTATTCTGAGTCATTTTTAAAAAGCATTTGGAGCTTCTTAAGTAGTGAGTTTCGAGGGAAAGGAACTAGGCGATGATATAATGACTGTAGTTCTAGTAGCAGGTTTTGGTCGTGGTATTTTGAAGCAATGCACAAATAGAGCAGCTGTGGATTTTATTTATGTACTTTACATGCACTCACTTAGGTTTTATCAAATGTTAGATCACTGATAAGACCTTCGTGTTGACCTCATACCCACCCCCACATATATATTGACCACGTGTTTATTTTATCTATTACACAGTACCCAGCATAAGAAAATGCAAAGTACATATAGCAGGGGACAGCATTTCAACTTTCACAGTGTGGGGCCCTGGTATTATCCCAAGATTAAAAGCAAAATTAAAAACAAGCAAGCAAGCAAGCAAGCAAAAAAGCAGTGCCAGTCGGAGCAACCTGATTATCACCTTGAATTTCTAATTAATTGTTCTTCAGTTCCTTGGCCTCTCTCAGGGAATAACAGGTATATTGACTGAATATCTAATAGAGAGGTAAAATTTGGAAAGGAACTGAAACAGATGCTCCAGAGCTGATAGGATGCTGAGACGTTGGGGCACTAAGAAGAATGATATCTGTCATAGAGATGGTATTTAATTTTTAAATGTAACTCTTCTGTTTTAATATTTTGGAATATATAAGGGAACATTTAAAAAATCTTGGTGTATTGTCTATGAATTTTTATTATTTTATTTTTTTTTTAGAAAAAGGCTTATGCTAGTGGTAAATAATCTCATTTGGACAGAGAAAAAAATTTTAAGTTAGGTTTTGAAGTGCATTTTCGAGGTAGCATGCTGAAATCTCAACTTTGCTTAATGTTTCACTTAGAACACAAAGAGTCACACCACAGATTTAATGTGGGGATTTTTTTTTTCTATGATTTTTTTATTAACCTGCAAGGGGGAGGGGAGTAATAGTTGATGCGTAACATACAAGGTGGCTTTTCTCTTCTTCATCCCTTCCTTCCCCCTCCCTCACTTCATTTTCCTTCCAGCAGCCTTTTCCAGTGAATCCTGTGACAGGATTCTCGAAACCCATTTCTACTTAGGAAATTCCTAAGGATAAGAACCCTTCTTCGAAGGACTTAAAATAGCATTTGTATCCGAGTGAATCACATTTCAGCTTTAAATATCAGCTCACTTCTGGCGATCTCCTTTGTTTCCAAGTTATGGGATGTTTCTTCTGGATGATGTGGAATTCCCCTCTTTTACTCTGTTTTCAAACTTCTCCTGATAAAGAAAAAGTTGTTAAGCCCCAAAGAATAAGCTTTGGCAAGAGCTGTTATCCTACTTTGGATAAAACTTCAAATGTTTGCGGGGTGGAGGTGGGTAGGGGGGAAGCCAGCAGTGTTGGGTAACAATGCTTAAGATACTGTCTTGTTAATTTGTTTCTATTTTACATGGACATTATGGAAACAGTGATAAATGAAATGTATCTCCCTCCCCCACTCCCCAAAAAAAGCCTCCTCCCAGATTCTCCTCTGTGTTTACAGAACTGTATTCTATTCAAAGCTGGGATCAATTGTTCGTGCACACTGGTGTTCATTTGTTCAAAGCGACGTCTGGGCCTCGGATGTCGGCAGAGGCCCATGGAGGCAGAGCACTATTAACAGTGAAGCTTATCTCGTTCGGTGTCAAAATCACTTTAGTACACTCCAGAAAATGCCGGCGTGCAGCTCTCAGCCCACCTCACCCGGGCAGGGTCCATCCCTTCCAAAGGCAAACAGCCACAAAGAACTCTTAAGGAAGTGATTACAGAATCGTGAATGCGCTACAAATTGAGTCTTTTTTCTGCCCGACAGTGATCCTGGCATGGGCTCCCCACTTTAATCCTCGCTAGCAGTTTGCCTATAGTTGCAGCAAATGAGAGGTGAGCCTACGGGGTTGCCAGTCGCCACTTAACACCCAGCTCTGGGTCGCCCTGGGCACAGGCCACAGGATCAGGCCTGATTTCCTCTTAACTCACCACCTCTGAAGGCATTAGCCCAGCACTCAGCTAATGATGGTTTCCGGGCACCAGCCTGAGTTCCTGAACAGCATCACTTATCAGTTATCCGGCTCCCCGTGTAGAGAGACAGGCCAGGAAGGACAAGGAAGATACCTGCTGTCCTTCGAGCCAAGGCCAAAGGGATGAGCCAGGAGAGGGTGGGGGGTCTCTGCCGAGAAAGTCAGGTGGGCTCTGTGCTGGGTGGCCATCTGGGGATCTTGTGTGTTGACACCACAAAGGGCACAGGACACGTTGCGTATTTACCTGGCCCTTGTAAGGACCACATCTCAGGAAAAAGCTATCGTAAAGCACAGCCTGCAGGTACTGTGTGCTGTGGAGGTGTCAGGAGAAGCAGGCGGAGCCTGAGGTGGGTCCTCAGCTCTCCAGTTTGAGATGCATCAGCATCCCCTGGGGGCTTATTAAAATCTCTGGGTTCTGATTCAGCAGGCCTGGGATGCAGCTGGAGGATTTGCATTCTAACGAATTCCCAGGAGATGCTGCTGCTGCTGCTGCTGCTGCTGCTGCTGCTGCTGCTGCTGCTGCTGCTGCTGCTGCTGCTGGTCCAGTCCACGCTTTGGGGGACCCATGGTGTGCTTTGACAGGCTTGGGCTCTGCTAACCGTGCAGTGTACCCCTAACCTCCCTGCTCAGCACCCATGCACGGGTCCCTTTTATCTTCAGGAGAGAGTCCCAAATCCTTAACCGACATCTGAGGCCCTTCATCATGTGGCCACGCCCCCTCCAGTCTTACCTCCTCTGCCCACCCTGCTTCTGTGGACCTACTAGGGGCCCCACCACTGATGTGTGTTTACAGTTCAACAGTGTTCTTCCCTCCCCTGTTTTCACCTGGAAAGGTCTTACCCCGGTGAACTATCGCCTCTTCTGGAGGCCCCAGCTGAGTTCGAGTTCGTTTCTTCCTCCGAATCTGAATTCTCATAGCTCCTTCTATGCACCTGCCTGAGGGATGCATCACCTGGCATGGCAGTGTTGATACGTCTTTCTCCTCAAAGCCAGGGGTCTCTTTTTTTTTCTTCATTTTATGTCTCCAACACCTGACACTGTGCCTAACGCATGGGCATGGCACAGTACCATTCATGCTAAATAAATTAAGTCTTGCGTGAGACAAATATACCTAATGGGAATTATTATCTAATAATGATTTGTGTTTGAATTTTTACACAGCAATATTGAGTTGTTTTTGTTTTGGGGGCAACTCACTTGCCCTCTCAGAGACTCTGTCTTACCCATCTTTACACTGGGAATATTAATACCGACTGTAGTATCAGCAGCATCAGTAATTGCTATACTAGTGTGCCTTTCACATGTTGGTAATAAAACATGCAGCACCAAGCCTGACACAGAGCAAACATTCAGTACACAGGAAGGACTATCTTATTTTCTTTGTCCCACTCTGGGACACCCACCCTGGTAGGACGATGATCAGACCTGTGGGAATGTGTGGGTGACAGAGTAGAACTGAGCAGAATAATGCTTTTTCCTGGCATCCCCCGATGCTAACATTGTGAATATAAGCTTGTGAGTTGGAATAACTGGAGACGCCAATTGCCAGTGGACAGAGGCAGCTCTGCTTTCCTCTCTGGCCCTTCTGTGCCCTGCTCCGCTAACCTCAGCCACCCTGCCTCTTTCCCATGCTGGAGCACTCTGAGATCTTGAAGACTTTGCTCAAAGCATCTCTCCTCTCCTTCCTTCACCCCCTTCTCATTCATCCGCTGTTGATTTAAATGTCACATCCTCAGAGAAGGTTTCCCTGGCCAGCCCATCAGAAGTAGCCCCAGACCGCTCGTGCTTTCTCTGCTAGCACCCTCCCCCTTTCTTTCATGGCACCTGTAGCATCCTGAAATGATTTCATGTACACTCAGGGTCTCTCTTACTCTGCGATACACTCCGTGAAGGTAGGAAACCACCTATCGTGTCCTCTCTTACATCCTCAAAACCTAGTACAATGACTGACACGTGTAGGTGAGAAGGAAACAGTCATTAAATGGATGAACTAGTGAGGGGACGAAGTGATCAAAGCTTCTGTATAACCATTGTGGGTCAAGGTAAAAGCTAATATATCTTTTCCCTCGGGGAACTTACAATCTTCATCGTTGAGAAAAAGACAGTTCATTGGTCAGACGCCTCTCTTCCATGCTTCCCTAGACCCTGTCCTTACCATGGCCTCATACTTTCTTTCCTTCCTCCCTTCCTTCATTAATCCAAGATCTACCATATGTTGGACACTTTTCTACAAAAAGCTTTGCCTTTGTAGAACTTAGGTTATAATGTTTTGTTGACCTAGTTACTTTGTTATTATATTTTGTCCCAGCTTCTAACTTGATTCTTTACAAAGAGGAAGTGCTTCATGGAGATTGACTGAATGGATTCTTTCATTTTTTTGTTACTTTCCTCTCACTAACTTCATACTCCAGCCAAGTTTGCTCACCCTTAATCTAACACACTTAAATATTTTGAATAAATAATGTTCCATGGGTTTGCCATATATATTTCAGTCTCAAGTCTTTGCCCATACCTATTCTCTTTTTGGAAAGGTGTTTATTGGTTTTGTTTGTTTGTTTGTTTATTCCCAAAAGCAAAGCTGCTGAGAATAGTTCAAAACAACTTCCCTCTTGGATGAAAAATGGCTCCCAACCATTTCTGCCTCCATAACAGCTGACAGCATGTTATGGGACCTTGGACTGCAAGTCCAGTGAGCCGGGTCCACATTCTAACTCTGGCCTGCTCATTCGCTAGAGGCTCATATGCAAGGCAGTGATAATGGGACTGAGATGTCGTGAGCATTAAATAGAGTAATATGTGTGTGACGATGAATGAGAAAGACCCTGGATAGTGTATGTGCCAATGAATCTTAGCTTGCTTGTCTCATATCTACTCAGGTAAAGAGAAGCATGTGTGCTTGAATCTATGCGGGGTGAAGGGTCTAGTCTCCTGCACCATCATCACACAGGAGTCTCGCCCACCCATGGGGCTCTGGTGGACTCCCAAGGTGCCAGCAGCAACAACCTCGACCCCAAACGGGCATTTACTGATTGTCCGCATACCGTGCACTGTGCTGGTGTTTTGCGTGACTATCTCATTGAATCCCTTTCCTCAGTTCTAACAAGAAACCCTACTTTTTAAATGTCCTTTTTAAACAAATTCTGGTAAAAAGCACAAATTCTGGTAAAAAGTTTTCCATTGGTGACACTGAGTACCTTCACAGTGGTGTGTCACCGTCCCTATCTAGTCCCAAAACACTTCTGTAACCCCAGAGGTAAATGCAGGCCCATTCCACAGTCTCTCTCCTCTCCCCGCCTTAGCCTCGGTCAAAATCCACGGAGCAAAAACACAGAGATTAATTGGCCTGTGTTAGGCCCACCTTATTGAGTGGCAGAGCTGGTTCTCGAGGCCAGGAACCCTGCCACCCGAGTGCGGAACACTCGTTTGCTCAGTGATCACCCCATTAGAGACACCTTTCCCACGCCAGCCAGTTCACACTGTCTCAGCAGGGGTCATTTCTGTTTGACATAAAGGATGTCAAGTAGAAACTTCCTCTGAGGCCTCATTAGAGAATCTGCACCATTCCCACCAGTGGGAAGCCTGTGTCCCCTGGAGGTCCCCCATCTCTCCCTCCACCTGCTTTTCCCACACCCAGCCCAGTAAAGGGGAGGGTGTCCCTCTAGTAGTTGGGGGAAGAGGAGTCCTGAGACCCTGGCAGGAGGTCCCCACAGTATGTTGGTCCTTAAGGAAATGGCCAGGCTGGAAGGGATGCTGTCAGCCTCTCCAGGGCCTTTGCCTAGGGCAAGGATATGGCTCTCAGATGGCATGTCGATTTTTCTTAACTTGGATCCTTATCTCAAAGTGGGGTGGGAGTCCCAGGTAGGACAGAACTCTGGGTGAGAGGTGAACTTTGGGGTTCTGCTAAAAACCTCTGCATGAATGGCTTCCAGCGAAAAAGCTGATCTGTTGCCCACTCATTTTTCACCTTTAGCGTTATTTAGGATTTCTGTGCCACAGGACAGAATTTTTGTGGATTCAGCTAATGCTTCTGCATGCCTACTTGTTACCGGCAACCCTGGGTCCTTGTGATGTCCAAGGATGGAACTCAAGAGAGGGGTGACCACAAAAAAGTTCAGGCAAGAGGCAGAGGTTTATTAAGCTTGTTTGTGCACGAAAGAACCAGCACCAAGAAAGAAACGGTTCGGGTGGCAAGAGAAGTCAGGACAGGATTTTAAAGGGAGCTAGGTGGGGTGAAAGCTACGTCGACGCATGTGCGTGGGGGGTTTCTTGGCGCCTGCGCAGTGCAACTACGCTTTTCTGTGTCTTCTTAGCACGTTAAATCTCCATCCTTGGGCATGATTTTTAGTATTTAAATTAGGAAAAAGTCGCCTTAGGGACACTCTTGGCCTTCCTGCCCATGCGTGGTGGTAGGGAAAGTCTCTTGCTGCTGCCACGCCTCCCAAGGCCCCTCCATGCTGATCAGTGGTACCCTAGGGCGGATGCTTTGGTGAGACTTACCAGGCTCCAGCGGCCCGCCCTTTCTAAGTCAACAGCAGGAAGTTGCCCTCCCGTCTCACACTGAAGCTGTCTGGGGAAACGATCGCCCAGGGCACATTGCTCCATAAAGACGGAGGATTCTTCGTCGCAGACCAGGAACCCATTAGCATTTTCCGTAAAGGACCAGATAGTAACTATTTTAGGCTTTTCAGGCCATCTGGTCCCTGTCACAACTACTCAACTCCACGGTTTTAGTGCGAAAGCAGCCGTAGACAATATATAAACAAATGGGCAGACCTATGTTCCAATAAAACTTTATCAAAACAACGACAACAACAACAGGTGGTTGGCTGAGTTTGGCTCATGTGGACCCACAGCTAACTCCCTGTAAGGTGTGGAGCCTCCCCTGAGATTTCTGCTGAATCCCAGGAACTCCTGCTCTCCTGCCCGCGCTCTGTCCCCGCCCAATGCCTGAATTTGCAGGCGTGGCCACCTCTAGTTTCTGGTCACATCAATTCAAAACCAACAGCTTTGTCGACTCTCCCCGAGGACCCATTTTGTCAAGCACCTTGATGACCAGTGTAGACTTCTTTGCAACTTCTCTGGAGGACAGTGGGGGTCTCATACCCCTCAGCCAGCAATTTGCAAACATTGAACCAAGGGGTCATTCTGATCTTCCCCACATTTCTCCTCAGGCAGCCATGGAGGTGGGTAGAGGAGCGGGGTAGGGTGCAGGTGCAAGTACCTCTAGCCTTCCCTCACCTCAGTGGGCAACATTGCTGGTTCCTCTCTCTTTCCTTCTGAGACTTCATTGGGGATTTTAGATGTCTGTGCCTTTGGCATTCAGAAGAGTTTCTAGCATCTTCTGAGCCAGGCACGGATCAACATAGAGCTCTTTGAGGAGGGGGGAACAGTGATAGGTAAGAGTCCAATTCTTCTTCAGGCACCCAGCTCTTACTCGGGCATGTTCCACAGTAAAGGCAATATTCTCCCTAAAAGGAATTCTGACTAATACTTGTTTTCCCTTCTCTATCTCATTCTGCAGAGATGGCATGGCCTGTGTTTCTAGGATCTTAGAGTCTCATAGGAAATATACACCATTTAGTTCAATTATAAAGCAGTAGAATAGAGGCATAGAGCTCTGTGGGAGCCAGATTAATAGGTGATGCAACCTCACTAAAAGACTGCCCAAAGGAGACAGCATCTGAGGTGGGTCCCATGAGGTTCATGTGCTATAAGTGAATCCTATCTGACTTCAGATGTTTAGAGAGTTGTCTGAGAGAGAGAGAGAGAGAGAGAGAGAGAGAGAGAGAGAGATCATCAATTCAGTTTCCAAAAGAGCAGAGATGGAATAATTCATCCATCCATTCATCCATCCATCCATCCATCCATCCATCCATCCATCCATCCTAAAAATACTTAATATTGTCTATGTACCATACACTGATCCAAGTGACAGAGAGAAAAAGGTAAAAAGGGCCAATTTTGAGGGAATTCAGAATTGTGTGGTAGACAGGTATGAGGTAGACAATTAATCATAAGCCCAAGAGGTAAGTGGCCTTTTGGACAGGGTAGTAACGAGAGAGTTGAGGATGAACAATGAATACTCTTGGAGAGGTCAAGGCTGAATGATCTTACAGACGCTGGAATGCATTCGCCAGGTTAAAAAGGGAGAAAGGTCAGGGATGCTTCTGGTAGAAGAGAGCACAGGAGCAAAGACTATGAACCAGGTAAGAGTGTAAAACACCTTGACACTCGGTGTTTTAGGAGACAAGGCAGTAGGTGAACCTGGGAAGTGAGACGGGCCAAAATGAAAGGGCCAGTGCCTTACTAGACTGCATCTCTCTGAGAGAGCCCTCCAAGTTTCGTATTAAAAAATATTTTATTTTATAATAGTTTTAGATGTATATAAAAGCTATTAAGATAGTACAGAGAGTTCCCATGGACCCTCACCCAGCTTCCCCCGTTGCTAACATCTTACACTGCTATGGTACATTTATGACAACTAATGAACCATACTGATGCATTCTTGTTAACTACAGTCCATATTTTATGGAGATTTCCTTAATTTTTACCTAATGGCCTTTTTCTCTTCCTGGATCCCATCCAGAGTTCCACATTACATTTAGTCACTATGTCCCCTTAGTCTCCTCTGGCCTGTGAACAATTTCCTAAGACTTTTCTTGTTTTTGAAGAGGACTTATTTTGTAGCGCGTGTTTCAATTTAGGTTTGTCTGATGTGTTTCTCGTGGTTAGGCCGAGGTTATGGGTTTGGGAAGGAAAACCACAGAGGTAGAGTGCCGTTTTCATCACGTTCTATCAAGGGCACATGCACTGTTGATGTTGACCTTGATCACCTGACTGAGGAAGTGTTTTTTAGGTTTCTCCAGTGTTACTCCTTGATTCTCCCTTTTCACATTGCACTCTTTGGAAGGAAGTCACTATGTGCATCCCCCACTTAGGGGGAGGTAGGTATGCTCCGCCTTCGAGAGAAAAAGAAGCATATGTATAGTATCCGTGGGAGATTTTTAAGCATCAGAAGGACTTGATTTAAGGGCCATGGAAAGGGAAATGCCAGGAGAATTCTTGCAAGCCCACTGGAATATTTGCCTCACTACCAAGAAAAATGCCTACTCCTTAACACTGTTTCATATGGGGTTTTAGCATTTAGGTGGGTTTGGCACAAGGATAAATAAGATTCTTTAAAGATCTCAATCATGCAGGCAAAAATCACAGCCACAACTACTACTTCAGATCTTATCTGGAAGAAAGCCAGAGTTGTTTCATTCTTCCATTCAGAAGGCTGCATTTTTTTATCTCCAGGAGTTGCATGTTGACAGTACCTTTCCAGTTGAAAATGTTCCTATCTTTTGTCCAAGCCAAAATACACACACACACACACACACACACACACACACACACACACACACTCATATATATATATGTATTCAGTAGATGTATTCTTTTTTTTTTTTTCACTTAATGGATCATGGATATCTTTCCTGTTAGTAGATGTTTATGTTATTTCCAGTTTGTTTTTCCATGTTCTTTATTTGTATCCCAAAGTATTTTGGCAGGCAGACTTGAACGAATGTGTTCTCCTCCCAAAGCATTTCTGTAGACACACTTGAACACACGTGTAGGGCTTCATGTCAGGTAATGTATAAGAAGTGCAATGGCCTGTTTGAAAGTTAAGGACATTTGAAACTGGCACAGGGTCTGTCAGATCAGTCCCCAAAACCTCTGGGTGAAAGTGAGTTTGCAACACGGTGCAAAAGAGTGTTGCGTTACGCCTCGTCCTCACTAGAACCCCGCAAGGCAGGCAGGATCCTTTCCCGGATGAGGAAACTGAAGCTCAGGGAAGTGGAAGCGCTGGCCTGGGTTACCGCCCATCGAAGCGAGACATCTAGAAAATCATGTGGTCCCCTTGCTGTGATCCTCCCCACATGTAAAACCTCAAAAGACCAAAGGGAGCTCCGACACAGGCGCATCCCTCGGATTTGCTGCAGGACCAGTTTAATTTGCATTAGGATACGGTGCTAGAATTTTCCAAGTTCACAGTCATGAAATGAAAACATTCCCCTAAACTGTGCTAGAATTTAATTATCTGTTTTCCCCTTCACTTTTCTGTTCTATTAAATTAGTATCCTTCTTCTCCAAAGAGGCAGTTCCCACTTCTGGGGTGGGGGTGGGCGTGGGGAGGGGAGAGCGGGGTAGGCGTTGCTGCCCATCAAACCTGGGCAAAGGAGTGTTACTTCTGTCGCTGAGCGGATCCCCGGCCTCCTGGTGTCAGCCTTTGTGGAAAGGATGTTAAGAGAGACAAAAGGACACTGTCGGGGCGTTATTAATGTTAAAAATTATTGACGTTCCATGCAGTGTGTTTTTCTAATTAGAGCCAAGCTGCAGAGTACCATTTCTATAATCAACATGGGAATGGAAACTCAGCAAAATTTCATGTATTTGCAATGAAACTGCTCCCCGGCAACATAAAAATGGCTTTTATAACATAAAGGCTGTAATTAGAATAAGTCAAATCAGTTGGAAACGATTAAGGCCAGAGTAGGCAAAGCTGCCTTCTAAATATTTGTCTGGAGATTAGCCGACTCCTGCAGCCCCGAGAAGCATCTTTGATTTACTTATACTGCTCAACATGGCAAAGATAATCCTGCGGAAGGCAAATGAACACAGATTTAGATGTGCTGGTTGGCCCCGTCTGCAATTTGACAGGAGGCAAGCCCATTGGAAGCCAAGTCAGGGGAAAAAAAAAAAAATGAATATAGGGTCACATTATACAAATTGCTTACAAAAAAAAAAAAAGCACCCCGTGATCATCCATTTAAATTCTTTTAAAATGTGCTCGGTCTTTGAAGCTTTTAGGATGCACTTTAGAAGTCCACGTGGAATAATTCGCTGCATGTCAATGCGACAGTTGATGTGCGTCTCATTGTATTTAAAATTATAGTTCTGAGGTGGGACTTGCTCCACGCTGCTTGTCTGACATCAGCTATTAAAATACAAGTAAATCTTGGCAGGTGGAAATTTAAAGAAGAAAAGGGATTATATAAGGAAAAAAAAATCAGAATTGTTAATATTAATTTGCGAACCGGGGCGACGCTGGCTGCCGAGGGCTCTTTGTGTCCTCTGGTTGGATGCTGATCTGAGGAACGCCTTCTTCTCGCTGGGGATGGGATGGAGGTTGTGAATGGGATGGGAAAAGGTACAAAGTGCGGCCGTGGACGGCGCGCGTGGCCCATAGTGTGCGTTCTCTGAGGCCAGAGTGGCCGGGATAACACGGCAAGTTCCTCCTGTCACATCTGGACTCACAGGTTAGCCCTCTGCTGGGGACGGCAGAAGCAGGGAATGGAGGAGAGAAGGCAGGAAAACAGCCGCTCTTCCCACCAGTCTGGAACGGACACGGACCCTCGCTCGCCTTTCCGAGGGCTTAATTTATCCTGACAGCCTCCCCACTCATTTGTAAGCCCTTCAGAATCCCAAACTTGTGTGCGTGCCTGCATTTATCCATTGAAAATATAATCAGCCTAATGCATTCTCTTGCTGAATTTTAAACCAGCCCATTAAAACTCCTTTAACGTGCTAAAGTCAGCTTCAGAGAGGGTTTCCATTTCATCTTTATTGAGCTGAGGCTGTGCTGCGCTCATCCCTTGCACCACGGTGAGCGCCTGTCAATAATTCAATAGCGTAGCCTTGACGGGCCCAAGCCCAACCTCGACTTTCAACCGAGCCAAGCAGCTTGTCAAAGCCTGATGCGCTGTCAATGGCCGACTGATCTATACTGCATGAATTCCCCCCTCAACTCTTGATGTGTCCCTGGGAATAAAAAGAAAGCCATTTCAGAAGTCAGCCCGGTGAGAAGCACCTGTTTGTAGGGAATCTTTAATGAGGGCAGGTCGCGCGGTGGTGGAGTGGAGTTCGGTGGAAGCCAGCGCGCTCTGTGTTTGCTGAGCCAACGTGGGGTTTCTCCGTGCGCCTTGGCGCGCGCGTGCGCGCGGGAGGGCACGTTTGTGTCGCAGTCAGTCAGAGGGCCTTCTGGTTGACTCTCCTTGGAGCAGGCCTTTGGAGTTGCAGTTGTCTTCACTGTTGCTGGAGCCCTTGAAACACCCAGATCCAGTTCAGGGGGGCAAAAGATTCTGCAAAAGAATCACACGATTCTGCCCCGGCCTGGTTTCCCCCACATCTCCAGTGACGGGGATTCAGAGCTACCTGTTGCGTCCTTCATGGAAATCACTTCTTTTCTGGCTGGAGGAGTCCGTGAAAGGCAGATGAAAACTACAGCTCTGCCTTATGGCTTCGATAGAGAAAGACACACCTGTTTGTTCTTTAAATGACAGGAAGAGAAGAAAGAAGTGAGGGGAGGGGGTGGGAGAGAGAGAGAGAGAGAGAGAGAGAGAGAGAGAGAGAGAGAGAGAGAGAAGAAGGAGTAAGAAAAAGACAGAAAAGAAAAAGAACAAATCATTTGCATTCTTCCAGTCTAGGCATGATTTTTAACCTAGAATTATCCACCTAGGCCCTGATGTCTCCAACCTCTGAAAGATGGCGTAAATGAGATTGGCAAATATCTCCCCTTAAAAAAAAAAAAAAAAAAAAAAGGCCACAAGGAGAGCATGTAATCCATGTTTTAAATGCAAAATGTCTTGAGTCCCAATGCTGCTCACTTTCTTCCTGAGGATAAATTTTCGCTGGATTCAATCACTGTTTTAAAGGCACTAGTCATGCAAGTGCTGTCTCATTTGTGAACTGCATTTGCATTGCTAATGGACGTGTCTCTTCCTCACGCATAGTCTTTTCCTGAACAGACCCCCCCCCACCACCACCACCAGCAAATTTACAGATTTCTTGCCTGTCAAATGGGGTCTGGGAAGAGGTGGCAATAAGGTAGATGGAAAAGGAGATGCAGCGACGTGTTAAGAGCTAACAGAAAACCGTTGCACTGGAATAGATTCATGGTGCACACTTCCGCTTCCCTTGACCGCAGAACAACCGAAGCACCTCTGACAAGGTAAACCAAACCACCGTGGCCTTTGTGGTCTCCCAAATAAACAGCTCGGAATCTGTCCTCCCCAGCTATAGGCTATTGAGGTGAGGGGAGAGGTGGGCAAAGAGCGTGAACAGTGGGCAAAAGCAAGATTGTGTCTGCAGGTGGGGGAAAGGGAGGGACATTGAATACGATGATTTTAGGGAAGGTGGTCTCCCCAAAGCGTACTTCCCTTGGATGTCCCCAACCCCACAGGATGATGGATAAGATGGTGGCCCGGGACGCCAGAGTGGTACGGCCAGCACTAGGCAGTCAGGGCCTGAACTGGGTCAGCAAGTCCGTAGGCACCTAGAAAATCAGGGCTTCGAGATCCTGTTGGGATGTGATATTCATACTTTTCATTTGGAGAGTTTTTTAAATTCATTCATTCATTCGTTCATTTTTGTTTCACACATTTTGCTCAAAGTCTCAAGTAAACACACACGAAATGATACTGGTTGAGTGCAGCATCTCTGTTTGTGGCTTGGCAGAACAGAAAGAAGAGACATGATCCCAAGGACTTTGCCTCCTCAGCTCCACCCCTTCCCCTCTATTCCCTACCTTTAGCTGCCTGTAAGACATTTGCAAAGAACCCTCAGGGTCCCCGGGGGCCCAGTGTGCCAACCTCCAGTCAAGTTCAACTACACGCTTTTCAGGCGGAGATGGAGGAAGTGATCTTGTGAGATGACTTACAACGGGGCTCTTTCCCTCTGCCAGATGCCCCAGAAACCAACTTCAACTGTTGTATCGAAGCCCAGGGCAGTTATGGGGTTGACGCTGCCTGCACATGACTTGGCGATTCTGGAAGCTCTATAAGGCTAATAATCTCTGTTTTTAGAACATTCACCATCGATGGCATTGGCCGTGGTGGAGCTGGTAGCATATTAGTTCCATCTGAGGTGGCTAAATGCTTTCGGAAGCTAGAAGCCCTGCCTAATAAAGTTTATTTTAAAACAGTTAGAGTCATAGAACTTTTTCTGAGGGATCACATCCACCAGCCCCCCACTTTACCGAGAGCAGAAAGGGGTCCACAGGATTTTGATTTGCACCAATGCGCTGATGTCACCAGGTGGTGGTGAAACTAAGATCCCTCCTAATTCAGTATCTTTCTCAGATCAGGTGTTGCAAACCTGAAATCTAGACTTTTCTTTGGTCCATGCCGTTGTTTTGCTTTCTTTCTGTTAATAGCTATCAGCACCTCAACGCCCAAAGATCTCACTTCAAGTCCACATTTCCGGCTCCTTATGAAAAAGCAGACTGTTGGCACATTGGGCAAGTTCCCCGCATTTCAACCGTCCACTGGAGCTCTGCAGCATCTGCTTAAGTGGGGCACGAGCTTTCCAGTTCAGTGCGGCCCCTGTTACTCACTGCTGACCTTGACTCAGCCTGCTTAACTACCCACTGGCCACCGCAAGCATGTGCCTACCCTCCTGCCCCTCCAAAAAACAAACTTGCGCAGAGAAATTGGCAACAGGAAAGCGTTGTGTCTGCATTGGGGCTGCCTGTTCTCTGCAGCCACGCCTGGAGAATTGAACAGCTCTTTCTCAGCACAAATCAGCTTCTTCCCGAGTCCATGCAGGGACTGGCATCCCTGGCTCGGAGCAGAAAACATCTGGTAATGAATCCATTAGCCAGACTGTTGCTCAGGCTCCAGGTGCCCAAGGGTCTGCGTCCTGGACTGAGCAGGATGCAGGAATGGGCCCCAAAAGGTTTTACCTTTTGGCCCTGGTTCTGCCAGAGCCCTGGTCTCGTCCTCAGGGCACCTGTGACCGCTCCAATGCCAGGTGTTATTCCCAGCCATCCCAGGTGAGACGCTGGCTGGCTTTCAGGATTCTCTCCTCCCCAGCTCTGCCACACCTCCCTCACCCGTCACCCGCACAGCCCTCCTTGACCTACACAAAAGAGAGGACGCAGATCATCTCCGGCAGATGTAAGGAGCAGCATTTGTCGAACCCTGAGCCCTGCAACTCTGCGAACAGACCTGCACACTGTACAAAATCATTAGAAGCCCCGTGTCTGAGGGCTCATGGAGGTTGAGCAGGGAGGTGAGAGTGAATAAAAATGAGCAGGCCCGCAAACTGCTTTTGCCCAAGGGCTGGTTTTAATGAGCCTGTCCCTAATGAGTTGTCCCTGTAACTAGCTTCAGGCCTAAACAGATGAGGCAGGGATTCTGCTAAATTTTTGATAGGATTTGCACTGGTTTTATGAGAAAGCAAGCAGGAGAGAGTGCAAAGTTGGGTGATGAATCTTTTACGAGGGTGTGGATGGACGGTTGTCCACCTTGTCAACCTGAGCGGGAAAGACCTGGTTGCTAATGGAAACCCTGGCCTCAGCCCTCACCGTCACCACCAGATCAGCTAATTTGGTCAAAGTGGCTGGGTGATCTGTGTTTTTCTGATTCAGGACCCGGCCCGTGGCCTCCAAGAAGAATCCATCTTCAGACTCTATCAAGGAGATGACTTGAGTCATTGCCCGTTCTCTGCTAACGATCGTTTGTGGAACTCACGTCATCTTGGGGGTTTTCACATTTCTCCCATAGTGCACTGGGAAGAAACCTCCATCAGACACTTTAATTAGCATCCTTCTTCCTGCTGCTGCATGGGGGAACTCTGACCAAGGATGCATGTCATGCTTGATGTATGTGGAGATGTGGCTAATGTTTCTAGTATTTGTCAATTCTGGGATTGGGCAGTACAGGAGATTTCATATACTGCCACTTTTTTTTTTTTCTTAATATGAAAAGCTGCCAACAAATATATCTCTCCGGTTTGATTCATCCACCAAGAGGCAATTTTCTTGGTGGCTTAGAAGGTTACAAAAAACATGCTTGATCAGCAGCCTTTTCTGTGCTGAGTGAACTACTGTCCCCCTCCCTCACCGCCTCCCCGCCCCGGCTTCTTCCAGCTCTCACACACTCTCTTTCACATTAATCATGTAATTGATTTAATAAGCTCTGGCTTCAAGAGCTTCCTTTCTTTCTTTTTTCCCCCTCCCGTCTTTCTCTTCTCCCCATAAGGTTTCAGTTCAGCATTTTGACTGGTAGGCAAAAAGGCCCTTGAATTTTGCCGGGCCTGAAAATCCAGCAACCAAGTTCGTGCAACAAATGCCCTCGTCTTGTAATCCTGTGGCTCTCTTAGCTTATTTATTTTTTTTAAAGCCACTTCATTAATAAAGTTTACATGTCATAAAATATGCAGTCTGTTCCCATATATGTCCCATGTGGTATCTTATTTGAACCTCTCCAAAACTAAAACTCTGAGAATTAGCCAGGACAAATCTATCACCTCTATTTCATAAATAAGGAAGCCGATGTACAGAGAGGTGATCCCACTTGCTGGAGACCTTGTAACTCGTTAGTGACATGCATGGGTGAAAATGTTGGTTTCCAGATTCTCTGCAATGAGATGCTGTTGTTTCCATGTTCCTTTGTTGCCTAAGGCAACCCTTTCACTGGGTTGAAACAAAAACGATACATATTTATCTTCAAGACAATACTTTCAGTTCTACTACGGGGAAATAGAGTTGTTTTCTGTGGCTGTATTACAGTTAGATGTGTTTGTATATATTTAAGTCAGACAGGATCGCACACGTGCAAAATGCTTGATGTGCAAAATCGTATCACACTCAACCAACGTCGGCCAGGGGGATGATCTCAGATTGTCCTTAAGCAGGTGTTCTGTGTTGGGTCTCATGGAAATGTCCCTCCAGGAGCTGAGACATGCACTTCCCTAAGTTCTGACCTTCCTTGTAAAGGGCGATCTTACAGAGATGGGTGTGGTCTGGCTGGGATAGAGACCCAGGGGTGGGGGCCCGCTCAGTGTTTGAAGGAGATGTATATGCCTTTCCAGAGTGAGTTATCTAGGTTCTAGAGCCCAGGGGGAGGGCTCTCATGAGGGATGTCAGTGGCAGTATTGGGAACAGATGACAGAGACTTGGGAGTAAAATGAAAAGCAAAGACAATGGCTATACCGAATGAAGATATTCTGCAAAAAACATCTCTGATCAAGTTCTGATTGGCCAAGGGGGACCCTTTACTCTGTATCCTGGCCTGTGTTTGAAGGGGTGAGCGTAGGTAGTAAGACAGCAGTGCCACTGACTGATGAGTCACAGTTCTCCGGAGACACAGACCCATAGGAGATTGTATGTATATATCGTGTAAGATAATGAACGGGCTCCCACAGTCTGCAGACACGCATGCTGGAGGTCAAGGAATGTTGTTGGTGTAGTTCAAGTTCCAGTCTGAAGGTCTGAGAACCAGGGGTCAATGGCATAAGTCCCAGTCCAAGGGCAGGAAATGGCCCAGCTCATGGAGTCGGGCAGGGGACAAATCCTTTCTTCCCCCACCTTGTGTTCTGTTTGGACCCGCCATGAATTGGGTTCACATGTATTTACGTCACACAAGGCCAAACGTGCAAAACGTTTGACGAATCACATCATACTAAACAACATCGGCCAGGGTGGCGGCTTCAGATTGTAGTTACGCGGCCATTCAGTGTTATGTCTCACGGAAGTGTCCCTCCGTGAGCTGACACATTCACTTCTCGCTTACCCACGTCGAGGAGGGCAATCTGCCTTCCCAGGTCCACGGATTCAAATGTCAGTCTCATCCAGGAACACCCACACATATACCCAGAAATAAGGTTTAATCTGGGCACCCCGTGGCCAGTCAAGCTGACACATAAAACGAACCACTTCACTACCCACGGAAGTCCACCATGAATTCAGAGCCTCGGCCAATTTTGTAAGCACGATGATGTGTTACGTGAAGAACTTTTCAAACTCAGCTGCTGAGCCTGGCACGGAAGTGTTGTTTGTTTGTTTGTTTGTTTGTTGTTTGTTAGGACACTGAACAAGCCAAGTTCTTTGCTACCTGGAGAAATAATTGTCCCCTCCATTGTGGATGGTGGTGTTTTGAGTTTGAGGAATGTTCTGGGGAGAGAGAGGAGAGCTCCTTGCAAATGGTTAAATGTTGTGCCTGGCAGTGAACAAGCTCTAAAGGGAAGATATTACTGTTGGCACCAATATTAGAATGAGTCTGATAAACAGTAGAAGGAGAATTTACAATAGAAAAAAAAAAAAGCGACAGTCACATGAGCTTCGGTATGGATTGGGTCTCTAAAACCTTAACCTTTGAGCAACAAGACACCCCACTTCTCCTTTCTCACTCATCTGGAGGCCCAGGCTTCCTGATATCCCCATGCATTTGCTCCATCAGAGGAAATGAAGGCAGGAATCACAATATTTGCACCAGATCTGCATAATTAGGACACGCTTTTGAGAGTCTGAAGAGGCTCATCAAATGAACTTCTCACAATGCATTTGATACAGCATCAAATAAGAGTGACAGGTCAGGTCCACAAATCAAGGGAGATCATGGCCATCGGATTCAGAATGAATGGCCTTCTCCCAAGCACGCTCACAGCCAGGAAGCCCCTCACAGAGGAGCTTTCCCTCTGGCCGCTTAGAAATTCTGCCATCAGGAGACCTCTTATCATGATTCTTTCCCTGTCCTTGAACATGGGGTGACTTTTGATGATGCTCAAAGACCGACAGGCCAAAGTACATAGTCTAAAGCCACAAACATCCACTGAGCATTTTACCGCAGTCCTCGCTCATACATACAGTGGTTCAATAAACACTTGTTGAAGGAATACTCTCCATTAGATGGTGGGTAATTTCCATTTTAGTTTACTGTATCGCTTAGCTGTTGGGCTTCCTTTTCCTTCTTACATCTTTCCTCTTCCTGCCTAAACAAGGCCAGCCCAGGAGGCAGGGATCTTCCCGTTGTAATCTCAGTCTTGCCGATGATCTGTAGCGTGGTCGCACTAAAGCCACTTTCCTGCTCTTCCATCTTGTCTGAAATCTGGGTTAACTGGGACTTAACTCCTTGTCAGAGATGCTTTGTGAAATGACTAATTAACAGCGCAGAAGGAGAGAACTGTCATTGACAGATAGGGCTTTTAGTAACCCACCGTTCTCCTGGAAATGTTTGTGCAGCACTCGAATCTCCCCAGACCTATGTGAAGTCAGAGGAAGGAGGACTTTTGTCATCCCCTCGGGGACTGAGTTGCTTGTCACTCATGTTTGTAAACTTCGGAGTTGCTTTATCCAAGCTGTCCTGTTCTGGGCAATCGCGTGATCCTGGTTTAGGTTTGAGGAGAGAGGAACAAAGGAGCCCGCATTTTCCTTGTATAACCAAAGGTTTTCAGCAGGTTTTTGCTGAATGGCCTGAGCTCAGGACCCACGTTTGCCCACAGTCGAGCTATAATTGAGTTGGGAAGAGAAGATTGGTATTTATTACATGGCAAACCTACTCTGAGCGGTTTGCAAACATCATCTGAGCAGTCTCCCTAAGGAGTCTTTTCCCGATGTTAAGCTCTGCCCCATTTTATCAGACCGAGCCTCCTGAAGCGTGCTTCCTGTACACCAGAAAACCCAGGAGCTCTCCATCGGTCAGCCCCACAGAATAAAGTCCAGAAGCTTCAGAAGTCTCATCCCGGTAATCAAAACCTTCCCCTGTCACCCTAACCTCAACTTTTCCTAATTTCCAAGCAGAGCTAGATCTAGGTTTTGATGAAATGTGAGACTTAGACAATTTGGGAATCCTCTTTGAGAAAAAGATGCAAAACTACTCATGAAAAAGTGAGGTGTGGCTGTAAGTGATGGTTTTTGAAATGTAAGCTCCATCACCTTCCGATTATTCACGTGTTTCCAGGTGAAATTGTGTGGTAATGAAGTGAATGAGATGTGCTTGTATCTCTTGCTTTTTCTCTCTATGACCCTCTGTCTCAGTTGGACTAATCTTTTCACTGTCTTCCTACTATATTTAAAAAATTAAGTATTTGGTTAAACGCTAAGTTTAATGAGAGCTAAATGCATTGGTTCAAGGTCATAGTGCTTCTTAGGGGGAATGTTGTTGAATTGACCTAGTTTATAATAGATCTCTCAATGTGTCTTCTATTATTGCCTGTATTAGCATCACTTGGGAAAGGGGCTGGCCATAAGCTTGTTAACACATAAGTTCTAGGCCCTTTCGAGCAGAAGTCCCCAACCCCTGGGCTGTGGACTGGTACTGGTCCATGGCCTGTTAGGAAATGGGCCACATAACAGCAGGTGATGGGCAGATGAGCGAGCAAAGCTTTATCTGTATTTGCAGCTGCTCCCCAGTGCTAGCATCACCACCTCGGCTCCACCTCAGATCAGCAGGCATTAGATTCTCATAGGAGCACCAGTCCCTGGTGCCAGAAAGGTTGGGGACCACTGCCTTAGCATCTCGGGCTTGGATGCAGGCATTTCCACTATTAAGAACCTCAAACACCCCATGATTCTGAGACACAAACTTTGAAAACTACTGTGTTCATGGCCACTACGAGCCACTCTTAAGATGAGACATTTACCTGAGAAATAGAGGAAGAATGGAGGTAGCCAAGTGTATCCATTTCCTAAGGATGGCTTAGGATACCAGAAATGTATTCTGTCTCCATCCTGAAAGCTGGGAGTCTGAGATCAAGGTGTGAACAGGGCTGGTCCCTTCTGAGGGCTCTGAGGGAGAGTCTGGTCTGTGCCTCTGTCCGAGCTCCTGGTGGTCACTGGCTATCTGCAGGGCTCCTTGGCTTATGGCTGCCTCAGTCCAGTCTCTGCCTCCATCTCCATATGGCTCTTTCCCTTCTCCCCTGTCTCTGTCGTCACATGATCTTCTTAGAAGAACACTGTCATTGGAGTTAGAGCCCACCCTAAGCCAGGATGGTCTCACCATAATCACACCTACAAAAAACCCTACTTTCAAATCAGTTCACACTCCAAGGTTCTAGGCGGATGTGAAGTGTGTGGAGTGTCGTCTTCAACCTCGTACAGCCAGCCAGGGTGGAGAAGGGCAGTGGAAAGAGATGGATCGACTTGGAACCCATTAGAAGCTCGGAGAGTTGGCTGTGCGGACAGAGGGGTTGCATTCCTAGACTTCTGACGTCCAGAACGCTTTCCCGTGTCCATCAATCCCTGGGCTGCAGAACGGGACCTTGAGGTCTGTGGGAGGGGCAGCCTGTGACTCAGCAGTGTGGCAAGAGTCCCAAGGAGGGGATGCCTCAGCTATCGGTCAGAAGACAAAGGAGGGATGTAACGGCGAAAGGGAGATTGGTTGGCCAAGCCTCAGGATTGCCATACGATTTTGGAGAAGGCTCTCGGCCAGGAGAGTCCCGAGCCAAACATTTGGGAAGGTAATCGAAGATGCACCTAGAGGAGAAAATAGTTGCAGATTTTAAAAAAGGAGAGTTGTCGTGAGATTTGGAGGCCATCCTGGAAGAACTGACCCTTCCGGCTTCCTTTGCCTGCTCGGTGCCCAGAAGGAGCTGACTCTGTTAGGGAAGTCGTGACATTCCATGCTCTGGGGGAAATGCTGGCTTTCCCAAATTTAATATTATGGGTCTTTGCACTCTGGCTGCTTTCTCTGCCTGGGGTGCTTGCTCTAAACTCGGATCTCGCGAGGAGCGAGTTTTGTTTTTGTTTTTGGTTGTCATCAGCTGACAACTTTATTGCCAGATCTCACTAAAACGCCTCTTGTCAAAAGGACGCAGCCCCCGGAGTCACGATCTCTTCCATTACCCTGTGTTGTAGTTTTGTTGTGTTTATTTACTTATTGATCACCATCTCTTCAACCTCATGAGTGACTTTAAATCTCTACTAGATTCAGGCCTGTGTCTCCCCATACCTAGAACGGTGGCTGCTACATAGGAGATTCTCAGTGATAATTTGCTGAATGGATGCCTTTTAGCTGGGGAGAAAGAAATGTG